>CM053789.1:785257812-785477812 GCA_028749045.1 Cupressus sempervirens | reverse complement strand
AGCTGAAGAATCATCATTAGGATCCCATTGGACCCTTACCTGCTCAATGGTTCAACCTCTGAGGGTCAACTCCCGCTGCTCCAGAATACGAATCGGCTCCAAAGCCAACTGCCTGTCCTCTACCTCCAACGCATTCCAATCAAGAACATGTACAACATCAGGGATATACTGCCTAAGTACTAAAACATGGAAAACATCGTGAATGCGAGCTAGGTTGGGCGGCAGAGCAAGGCGGTAAGCAACTGGGCCAATCCTCTCTAGAATCTCGAATGGTCCCACAAAGCGAGGTGCTAGCTTTGAACCCTTTCCATATCGGATCAAACTCTTCCACAGACGCACTCTCAAGAAAACCTTATCTCCCACAGCAAACTACTTATCTGTCCTATGTGCATTAGCATACTTCTTCTGCCTATCTTGTGTCGTAGTCAAGTGCTCACGGATACACACTACCTGTTGATCCATATCATGAAGCATCTCAAGACCCAACAGGATGTGATCCTCAAGACTGTCCCAACTCAAGGGTGTACGACAAGGACGTCCATATAAAGCCTGAAATGGTGCCATGCCAATAGAACTATGATACCCGTTGTTGTAAGCAAACTCCACTAGGTAGATATAGTCCTTCCAATGTGTCTACCTATCCATCACATGCATCTATAACATATCTTCCAAAACCTGATTCACCCTCTCTGTCTGACCATCTATTTTCAAGTGATATGCTAAACTGAAATTCAATTGAGCTCCAAGCTCATGCTGCAACGATGTCCAAAATGTGGATGTGAATATAGGATCCTTGTTAGAAATGATCTTTCGGGGAATACCATGTAATCTCACAATGTCATGCATGAAGACATTAGCTACAGAAGTTGCTGTGTAGGAAGACCAGATTGGTGAAAAATGTGCCACCTTAGTCAACCGATCAACGATGACCATGATAGCATCATGACGACGAACAGTCATGGATAATTCTACAATGAAGTCCATGAAGATGATATCCCACTTCCAAGAAGGAATGAGATTCAGTTGCAAAAGTCCTGCTGGGTGCTGGTGTTCTGCCTTGACTCTCTGACACTCAAGACACCTAGCCACATAATCAGCAATATCTCACTTCATCCCAGACTAAAAGAACTAACATCTCAAATCAGCATGCATCTTCTTGACACCTGGATGTGCTGAGTAAGGTGTACAATGGGCTTCTACTAGGATCAAGGTGCAAACCTCATCCAGTAATGGCACATAAATCCTCCCTAAATGTCTCAAAAAACCATCTGACTCTCAAACGTAGCCTGCAAACTTACCCTCCAAAGGTCTTCCTGAATCTATCTCTCTGCACACTTCCTGATACCAAAAATCTGTAGGAAGTGCCTAAAGAATCTGACTCCTCAAATCCACACTAAGATTCATAGATGATATCACATGTCTTCTGCGACTCAAAGCATCTACCACCACATTCTCCTTTCCCTGAATGTACTTTACCTCAAAATCATACTCGCATAAAAATTCCATCCATCGCCTCTGGCGAGCATTCAAATTAGGCTGAGTGAAAATGTACTAAAGACTACGATGTTCGCTATGTAGCTTGAATCTGTGCCCCAACAAGAAATGTCTCCACCTTGTCAAAGCATGAACTACTGCTACTAACTCAAGATCATGCGTAGGATAATTTAGCTCGTGATCCTTGAGCTTGCGTGATTCATACGCAATCACTCGTCCATTTTGCATCAAAACTGCTCCAATCCCTTTAAGAGAAGCATTTGTACACACCATGAAATCACCTTCTGGATCAGGTACGACTAAAATTGGTGCACTAGTCAAAAGCTCCTTGAGCTTCTGAAATGCCTCCTCACATTTCTCCATCCACACAAACTTCTTTCCTTTCCTTTGAAGAGAAGTGATAGGATGTGCCATCCTAGAGAAGTTTTGGACAAATCTGTGATAATAACCAGCTAGGCCCATGAAACTATGAATCTCTGTCACATTAGTTGGTGTTGGCCAATCTACTATTGCCTAAATCTTTGTAGGGTCTATTGAAATACCATCACCTAAAATGACATGCCCTAAATACTAAATCTCAGATTTGAAGAATTCACACTTAGCTGCATTGGCATAAAGTTGATTGTCTCTTAAACACTATAAAATCAATCGCAAGTGTTCCTCATGCTCCTTTTGAGACTTAGAATATATCAATATGTCGTCAAGAAACACAAGTACAAACCTATCAAGATATGATCGAAACACACCATTCATCAAACTCATGAAAATCGATGGAGCATTAGTTAACCCAAAAGGTACCACTATGAACTCATAATGCCCATAGCGAGTTCAAAAAGTAGTCTTGTGAATATCGGCTTCCTTAATGCAAAGCTGGTGGTGTCTTGACTTAAGGTCAATCTTGGAGAATACTGTAGGTCCCTTGATCTGATCAAATAAGTCATCAATCCTAGGTAGAGGATACCTGTTCTTAATAGTCACCTTATTCAACTGTTTGTAGTCAATACAAAGGTGCAAAGAACCATCTTTCTTCTTCACAAAGAGCACTAGAGCTCCCCATGGTGATACACTAGGTTGACTGCTCCCTTTGGCTAGAAGTTCCTCTAGCTAAAGATGTAACTCACCCAATTCCTATGTAGTCATATGATAAGGAGCTTTAGAGATAGGCTTCGCTCCAAGAATTAGATCAATACTAAAATTGATGTCCCTCTTCGAAGGCATGCCTGAAATCTCACTTGGAAAAACATTTGCGTACTCCTGTAAAATCGGGTGATCTAAAGTCTTCCTCATGAGATCTTCCTCATCAATATCATTTACCATAATAGCAAATATCTGACATCCCTTACAAAAATTCCGCTTCAATTGTATAGCAGAAATCATCTATAGAGATATAGGCCTTGGTATCCCAACTATCTTCACATCATTCCCTTGGTCATCTTGGCACATTATAATCTTCTTCCTGCAATCTATACTAGCTCTATGAAATCCAAGCCAGTCCATGCCCAAAACCACATCATAGGAACCAAGGGGTATAACTTGAAGGTCAACTGTAGTATCAAATCCTCCTAAACTAAGCCCACACTTATGAACTACATAATCTGAGGAGACCTTAATGCCTAAGGCTAGTTCCACTTGCCAACCATAATCTTACTTGACTGCATCCAGCTTACACTTAGAAACTATAGATGGTGAAATAAATGAATTTGTAGCTCCTGAATCAAACAATACTAAAAGAGATATACCTCAAATAACACCCATGGTCTCAACCACTGTCCCCTAATGATCTGCCTGACGGTGATCTACTGCTGCAAACACTCTATGAGCTCTACCTACATCTCCAACTGTAGGCTCTAAAGTTGTAGGCCTAGGTCCTCAAAACTGAGGTGCTCGTTGTGGACATTGAGTTGCATAATGTCCAATCTGTCCACATGAAAAACATTCTATATTTCTGCCAGATCCTTTACCCATAGGTGGTGCATTTGATTGTTGTTGGTTGTTTCTACTAACAAAAGACTCACTGCTCTGAGCTGGTTGATTGGGTGGATTTTGTTTATTGTGTTGAGTATTGCGGTTGCTCTTGGAGTTAGAACCTCTGCCACCACCTTGAGCCTGAGAATTCAATCCCTTCTGCTGCTGATATTGTTTCCCCTTAGAAAAAGAAGGCTTCCTGTTACCACCTAAATTGTAGTTGCCTTTAGATCCTGATGCTACTAGCGCTCCTACAAAGCCTCCTTGATCAAGGTTGACACTTTGTTCCACAAGGATGGCTCAACATACCGCATCCTTGAGGGTTTTTGGCTCAAATACCTTAACACCCCCAATTATACGGTTGTTCAAACCCCTAATAAAATGTTGTGTCAACTGAGCTGAATTTTCACTGAACCCTGAAAAAGACATGAGTTCATAAAACTTATGCTCATACTCGGTCACTGACAAAGTATACTGCCTAAGATTATGAAACTCATCTACCCTTTGCTGCTTCCATTCCTCTGGTAGGAATCGTTCACGAAAACTCTGTAAGAACAGTTCCCAAGTGACATTGCTCATATCAATACCCAGCTTCTTCTCCTCAATTGTCCACCAAGTGGCCCCAAAATTCTCCAAATTAGTGATCTCAAATCTTGCCTTAACATTGTTGTCGAAATCCTGCATGGAAAAAATCTTGTCGAGGGAAATAAGCCACTGTTCAGCCACATAACCAGAACCTTGCCCGTTGAAAGGCTTGACCTTGGATCTCGAAAGATCCTTCATCTAAGTGGACACAATGGACCTTTGTTGATCCTTCCAAGGGCTCCTAGACCTGGGTCTATGCTCTTGTTCTGTTTGATGTGCTTTAGGTTGTTCATGAGCAGGAGGTAGACGATCAAGAATGGTTTGCATCATCTGTCTCAAATTAACCTCCTCAAACTCAGCTTGGTCCTCTCTACAGCTCTTTCTACTGCTTACTAGCGTGCTCTCCTCTGCTCTCTTCATGAGCAATCCCCCATGGGCAGACTCATGGACACTGATAACTCTGCCACAACCACGGCCTCTACCACGACCTCCAACAGAAGACCTAGTCCCAGATACCATCCTCCAATAGTACAAAGTACTATTACAACCAAAAAAACACATGTTTGCAATAGACTAAGTTCAATTTAAGTAAAATTTTCAGTTTTGCCTATGTTTAGGTTTAAGTAAGATTTCAATTTTGAAAACTAAGTCTTGAAGTATGAAAAATATACAAGTAACAATTTAGGTTTTGTTTTAGTTCACCTAGTTTTCAAGTTGAAGAGATACACTTAATAGTTCAAAGTTCTAGTTGTTCCAAAATACCTAGAGCTCCTAATGTAGAAACTCGAGCTCTGATACCAAATGTAATGCCCCGCCGAGGGATTTAAAGAATTAACCTAAAATTTTACTAAGTTTGGTAGCATTTTTTTTTTTTAAACATGAAAGTAAATACCACTTATAACTTATACACAATAACGGAAGCAATAGCAATGTACATCTAAAAGTAAACATAACATACATAACAAATTACATTCTTTAAGGATCCCTTAACGTTGAATTACATCTAAATCAACTAACAGTATTGAATCCATCTAATACAACAACCACATGAAATGATAATGATAAGTCCAATGTTTATACATTACATTTCTAAATGCTCAATCATCCACTGTACATGTCATAGGGTATGAAAGGCTTAAAAGAATATACATATGTGAAATAAGGTTCATCATCCTATTCTAATCCATGATACAACAAGTAAAGACAATCACATGTTTGCAATAGACTAAGTTCAACCAAAAAAACACATGTTTGCTATTACAAACACATGTTTACTATTACAACCAAAAAAACACATGTTTGCAATAGACTAATTTCAATTTAAGTAAAATTTTCAGTTTTGCCTATGTTTAGGTTTAAGTAAGATTTCAATTTTGAAAGCTAAGTCTTGAAGTATGAAAAATATACAAGTAATAGTTTAGGTTTTGTTTTAGTTCACCTAGTTTTCAAGTTGAAGAAATACACTTAATAGTTCAAAGTTCTAATTGTTCCAAAATACCTAGAGCTCCCAATGTAGAAACTCGAGCTCTGATACCAAATGTAATGCCCCGCCAAGGGATTTAAAGAATTAACCTAAAATTTCACTAAGTTTGGTAGCATTTTTTTTTTTTAAAACATGAAAGTAAATACCACTTATAACTTATACACAATAACGGAAGCAATAGCAATGTCCATCTAAAAGTAAACATAACATACATAACAGATTACATTCTTTAAGGATCCCTTAACGTTGAATTACATCTAAATCAACTAACAGTATTGAATCCATCTAATACAACAACCACATGAAATGATAATGATAAGTCCAATGTTTATACATTACATTTCTAAATGCTCAATCATCCACTATACATGTCACAGGGTATGAAAGGCTTAAAAGAATATACATATGTGAAATAAGGTTCATCATCCTATTCTAATCCATGATACAACAAGTAAAGACAATCACATGTCACCCATGATACATCAACATAAAATATTAACATAATAAACTAAGTGCACGGTTCCTCCCAACCGTTAATAGCATCATTAGACTATTGTGGGTCCTAGCCATCCCTCCGTGTGTAACATTCCAAATCACCGAGGAGATCATCGGTATTAACATAGTAGGAATGTCACTCCTAACATATACTACATTATATGCAGAAAGTAATCTAACATGCAAATATAAGCATAAGATAACATCATCTAACATATGCTAATCATCAGTAAAAGGATACATATCCACCATCATAAAGGACGCATCAACCACGATGTCTCAAACGGATCTCAAATGATAAGAGTGGAAAAACACTACCACCCAACTGCATGGTACCTAAGTGGTCCACTCCCACCATTCTGAGGAGATAATCTCAAGTCCCAAACATGCTATCCAAATCACATAGCATAAATCTCTATAGTCCAAGAATCCTAAAAGTATACTAACTCAAAGGTTCCAACACAAAACTGACATCTAATTCCCAGAGGCACACAATGACATGTAGGAAACCTACTATGCAAGTGGGAAAGTGTCATCGCATATATCATGTAGAAGTTACCCTAGCAGTTAGCTTACAACTCCACGGGTCCCTACTGATCCTCATGCAGCCACTAGTATCCTCTCATACTGACAAGGCATACTATGGAATGTAAGGTCACAACCAAGCATTCTCTCTACTCCCATCCTAGTCTGTACAAGCACTCGAGGCATGGGCGAGAACAAAACAATTATCTTTTTAGGTTCATTTAGTTAGTATTAGGTGTGAATGTTTTCACTTATTAAAACAACTTACAATGAGTTACCTTGGCAGCCTCTTAGGGCCTCGACCCCTATTGCAAGCCACTTCCCGACACTACAAGCAAATAACCTACCCTAAGCTCATGGAATCATAAATCTCAAAATCACAAAAGATAATCCACAATATAAACATCAATTCTCCATGAGTCAACTGAAAAGCATAATAGATAGTCATGACCACAACAGTTCTCTATTGGCAACTAAAGGTATCCCTGATAATCATAATAATCATTGGTTCTCAATAACCAAAATATATCCCAAAATTATATTGATTGAAGACTCCAAAATGGTCGAGTCAAAACATGTCACAACATGACATCATAAATCAACATCTCAGTCCCATCATGGCGACTGAAAAATAAACCAAGGATAACTGATCGATGACTCAAAAATGGTTAAGTCAAGTGTCTCATACATAAGAATTTCAGCTTCCCACAAGAAGATTGGAAAACAATAACAATCAGTAATTACAAACATTTCATAGAGAATTACATAACCATGGTTGGGTTTATAAATATTGGAAATAAAACATCATCATGACATCACAATCATAACCCTCAAGCCTCTGGTAGATGTCCCATAACTGGTCAACACTAGTCAACCCAAAACCCAAAACAAATAGCATAGAGAACACACAATGCAAACACATGTTTTGGTTTTGCTAAAATTACATCTTTGAATTAAATGTGGAGGTCTCAATTTTCATTTTCAATTTTAGATATTGAGTGGAGGAACATTTATATGTTTTACCTAATACATGTATTTGTTTGATAGATAAAAGTTTCTCCCTATAACTCTTAGAATCGATTTCCCACTACGATCTTATCAATGGATTATTTCTGTGTGTGTGTGTGTGTGTGTGTGTGTGTGTGTGTGTGTGTGTGTGTGTGTGTGTGTGTGTGTGTGTGTGTGTGTGTGTGTGTGTGTGTGTTTGCAGATCTCAAGAATATATAAACATATATGGAGAACATATACATAATTTTTATAAAGACCTCCAATTTTAAGAATTTTCCTATAAACTATTTGTTCTCTAAATCAACCCATTAATGCTTCTAATAGGTTTGACTATAAATTTTAACCCTAGCCCCGTAATATCCTCAGATCTACGCATATAAAGTTTTCTCATAAAAGATTTTAACTAACCATGGCAATAATGCATACAATCAAAATATGGAAATCCTCAGAAAACATATGGAAGACACGAAGAAGACAGGAAGTGTGGGATGCGAAAATAACATAAACAAAATCACAAGAGTCTACCCAGATTCTAATGCTAATTCGCTTCTCCTCAGAAACTGTAGAGCAAGCTCCTTCCTTCTCCTACGTTCTCGAGTCCTCCAATGCTCCAAAAATGCTCTCCCTAAGCCTCTAGGAGTGCCCGAATATAAAGGACTCTCAGGAAGCACCTAGAATGTCTCTATAAACAACTAGAAGGTGTAGACAACGAAGCACGAGCTTTTTCCAAACTTCTAGATGAGTCATAAGGTTGTAGACACCATGTGCTTAATTGATGCACTAACCCTTGTGTTGTTGACATATGAGAAATAAAAAGGTTTGTTTACTCCTAGGCAAGCTTATAACTCTTATTTAATTTTTTATAACTTTCATTTTAATTTTTATAACTTTTATTATTAGTATTTATTTATTACTTTATTATTATTTTATAATAATTATTAATTTTAATTTCTAATTTTCTTTTATTTAATTCTTTTTTCTCAATTAATTCTCATTTAATTAATTATAGTCAAAATATCAAAGATCATGATATTATATTAATTTTCTCCAAATAATTAATTTATTAATTAAATCTATTTATTAAGACTTAATTAATAGAAAATTCACCATAGACCTCCAAGATAAAATATAAAAACCAATCATAGAACAATTCATACAAAATTAGTCTAAAGGGTTAAAAATCATGAATTATGTCATCCGACACATTCAGAAGGTAAAATATCCAAATACTTGTCCTACCTCACTAGGACAAATGGTTTAAGGGTTTGGGATTTGGACTTGAGAATTTATCTCCCTTCTCTTATCATTGAGATAGTGGAATAGGGTACGCTCATCCTGGCAATTTAGGGAAGTCGATACCCGGTACCTACAACTTGCATAAAAACCATGCATGTACATACAATACATATATAATGCTACACTAAACAGGTAATGGCAGGAAGTGGTGCATCGTGTAGATCTTGGCTAGTAGGTGACTACGACTCCCTTCCTTAACCACATTAGAAATGCCATACAATAAGAACAAACACGCACACCATACACATGCAAGTATGGGGTAAGTATCCATAATAAAACACATGAGATAATAAACCATCTAACTAATCATCATCAATAACTGAAAATAATGTAATGATCATCATGCATACATCAAATGTAGAATCTAAATAATCTCATCATATATCAACTGAATCCATAACATAATGTCTGGTACTCTCAAAACAATACCACTAATCCATCAACATAAAACTAGTCTAACATAGCCTGATAATGATAATAACAATGTGTCCAGAAAGATGTGAACGAGGGCAGGCACTAGAAGAATGGGTGTGTTGTATAATTGGGCTAGGGGGTTACATTTGTGCTACAACTTATTGCTAAAGGAAGTCATCCCAAAAAGATTGGTGCTACAATTTGTGTTGCTCAAATGCGACAATCATTATAGTGTTCTTAGGGCATAATTGATGGTTTGTTTACACATTTATTTGTTGTTCCAAGCAATTTAATTTTCAAATAAAATTAGGTTTCAAGCTAACCAATTTTATTTTCAAAGCATATAAATTAGGTTTCAAACAACTTTATTTTCAAATCACATAAATTACATTTCAAGCTATTTCCTTTTGAAATCACATAAAATTGAAGCAATACATGTCTATACCCAGGTAGTGTTACGAGTGGGTTTTTAACATTGAGACATGGTACTCACATTTTTGCACACAAACAAGAATCACACCTTTCATGTGTGGTCTCATGTGAAAATGATTTGGTGTTTTTATATTTTTAAATGATAGCTTGTTATTGTCAAAATTACAATGGTTGAAGTAAAAGTAACTGAACTTTCGATGATGTTGGGGGAAAAAAAAAAAAACAAGTTCACAAAATTTGCCCCCCTATTTGAAATTAACATTAGAAATTAGGGCCAAATGTAGTAGTGAACCATCCTGATTAATGAATTTCTCCCTCAAAAGTTGTCTCTTCCTCTATTATTCCTTCCCCCTCTTCCTCTTCCATTATGTTCATTCCTTATCTTAAGTTCCTCCTCAACCCTTGAGGCTAACTAGAAATATTTATCGACTATCTTGGGTATCATCATGCTTGTCTCATCTCGAATGCCACATCTCAAGCCATTCACATAAATAATTACCCTCTCTTGTTTATCCTCATTGTTTTTGATCCTCATGCTCAATCTATAGAACTCTTTAATGTATGTTTCCACATCCATATATTTTTTTCTCAGATTTTGATATCTTTTGATTGTTTGGATTTCATGGTCTAAAAGCATGAACTTACCCTTAAGTAAGGTCACCATCTTGATCCACTTGGTTATTACATTCTTGCCTTGTTTTTCCCTGTCATTTTGTAGATAGTTCCACCACACCATGGCAAAGCCTTTCAATTTAGTTTTTGTAAATCCAATCTTCATTTGTTCTTCTACTTCTTGGTACTCAAAATAGTTTTCCACAGTTTCTATCCAATTAACCAACTCATCTCCATTAAACTTCCTACCAAAGGTAGGGACATCCATCTTTTTCTTTGTACCTTCCCTATGTGAATCCTTGATTGATTTCACAAATGCCCTCTGATATATAGCCATTTCCAAGTCTGGGTATCTTCTCTCTACATCATCTTTAGACTCATCCTCCAAGCCATCAATTGTATAGGATTATTAAGTTCCTTTACCTTTTTATTTTCTTTGTCCACAACTTGATCTTTTCTTCCCATTCTTCATTCAATTTCTCCCTTGGTTCTTCTCAAAGTTTAAACTCCATCTCCTCCAAGTCTTTCTACTTCACTTGTTTTGGAGGCAAACTTTTAGTTCATATTTGTTCCACTAGTTCTGACATACATCAATCCAATGTTTAACCTATTGGCTATGATACCAATATGATGCAAAGGGATTTTGAGCACATGGATAATGTCTTTTGACCCAAATAGATTGTACACCTCACTAGGAATCTTCCAAAAAAGATCCCTAAAACTGATATTACCTCCCTTGCTTAGGCAAGAGCCTACAACGCATCAGTAAATTGCAAGCCTCTCATTGGGGAGGTCTTGGGCTCAAATCTACTTGAGATTAACACATACTAATAATTAATCTTAACAATAATAAATGAATAATAAATAATCTAGGCTTCAGTCGATTACCTATCAAAAAAAATAAATTACATCGACATTGCTTCACGAGTGGGTTTCTTTTCTCATGCATAATCGTCCTTCTTCAATCTAAGATCACCAAGAGTTCTACTCTACCCCTTAACAATTAGGATTTGCCCTTGACTTCTACTCCAAGACTTGTAGACATACTATTTTGTCTCCTAGCAACTTAATTTGACCAACTTGGGTTCAATACAAATATTTTGAGTCTTTCTTTCTGCGGGCTTGGCCAATTTTAGATCTACAAGGAATTAAACCTCCTAATTAAGTAATTTGGATTTCTTTCCAAATCTACATACATAACCTATGGATCAAATTTTGAATTTGGAAACCCTTTTCCCTCTTATGTAGGATTCCAAGCTTTTGCAACTGGGTTTTGTCTCCTTAGTACCAAACCCCAAACCCTCACTTTAATGCCCTAGTAAGCCTAATTGCCTGGTTTATAATGTGACTCATGACTTGATTAAATTCCTCCAAGAGACAACCCTACAAAAATTTATGTACAACCAATCACATACTCAATCCACACTCATTTTGATTGTCCACTTTGTACATTCATATTTGCATACTTGTCTGTAGTTAATCTAACTAGCCACATAGATATGTCTAGCCTCTAATTGCTTTCAATAATTACTGTGGCATGCACCAATTGACCCAAATCCACCATGGGTAGTATTGTTACAATTAAATTCTTCATCACACTAAGAATTGGATTTTTGTAATGGTGGAATGAAGAGTTATGCCTCATTTTTGTTCAAACCCTAGTTTGTGGGTTTTAAACCTCTTAAAAGAGATCAAGTATTTTCTCAGTTATTTTTCCACCCAAACTATTGTAAGTAAAAAAAAAAAAGATTCAATATGTTTTCATCTACTATGAGTTGTAGAGAATAATGTTTGCGAAATGAAATTGTAATATCGTTGATCATACATTAAAATGCATAGAATTTTTGAATCAATTTGGTTCATTCCACAAAAATCTTCAAGAAACTTCTCTATACTAGATTGATCGACAAAATAGGTCATATTATAACTCCTTAAATTATTCCAACAAACCATAACAAGAATTTGAACTAAATGGTCATTGCATTGAAACTTTTCGCTATTTCACAACTTGCATTTTGGTAGCCTTGCGAAATAGCAATTACATACTAGTTTGACATTAGAAAAGACTCATACAACTCATGATATTAGGATAAATTATTACATTTACATGAAAACATAAGGAAAATAGGACCATATGAACAACTTGGTCATTTTCCTAGGTGTTCCTATACCAAACATGAAGTACAGATTGAACTCAATCAAGGCAAAGTGCGTTCCACATGACTAAGAACAATGAGGAGAGAATGAATGATTCATAAATTAATGTAGTAACTAAAATGATTATGGTAGACCACAAGAGAACAAAAGAGAAAAAGGACATGGTAGTCCAAAATCATGGATAAGACAAGAAATGTATAATAGATGAGAGGTAGGAAGAAGATTTTTTTTTTTCGGTAAACCAAAAGTAGATGGAAGACAAAAAGTAATTAGTAAAAAAGAAATAGGTGAAAAATAAAAAGAATTTGGTTTATTAGATGCAGATAAGGGACAAAAAGGCTAATGAATCAGAGACCTCCTACTCAATCTAGGTACTTGCATTTTAATAGAACCTATTTTTCTTGCAATAAAGTAAGACACATAACCAATAAATATACAAATATGGAAAAAGAGTTATGCTTCCAATGGAAGATGTTATCCTTGCAATACGTTAGGGCATAACATTGTTTAGTGTTGAAATATAGTGGATTTTAAGAATAGGAATAAAAATGTCAAGAATTTCAACAAATATTGTTATGATTACAATGGGTATGGACACAAAAAGGTTGAAATCAATATAAATATCAATGTTGGGAACAATGAAACTGCAAAAGTGAAAAAGGATAGTCTTATTTTCTATCAGTATAACATGACAAAATGTATTACAAGGTTTTGCAAGGATGGTTTGGTTTCCTATTATTGTAACATGATAGCATATTTTGCAAGGTTCTTAAAAAATGTATGCATCACTTCCTATATTGCAACTCTCTCTCTCTCTCTCTCTCTCTCTCTCTCTCTCATATATATATATATATATATATATATATATATATATATATATATATATATATATCCCCTCTCTATTTTTCTTTATCTGAATTTCCTCTAACCCTCACTACATCTATTTATCTCTCTATCTCACTATCTATATCTATTTGTCCCTTCCCATTCCTTTATATCTCCTCCTCTCCTCCTCTCCATCACTCCCTATTGTATATGAGGATTAGTAATGCAAAGAACACTAAATATCAAATCAAAAGTATTCACAAAACTAAATAAATGTAACTTCAAGATAGACTAAGATGAGCTCTCAATTGAGAATATGAGCCATTAATGGGCTCTATCAATGAGAAGCTCTCTTGTTGAGTAGCTTTGTCTAATTAGATAGGATGTATGCTCGATTCTCCAAAGGCTTCAATGGTGTTCTTGATGGATTTTGGCTTGGGTGAATGGATTTGATGTAAAATGGCTTCTCAAAAATGGCATTATGGCTTTACTTCATGATCAAAATGGCATTACTTTGTTACTATGGGTGATTGTGTTAAAATGGCTTGGGAGAGGATTCCTTAAATAGGCAAAGGGCTTGAGGGATCAAGGGCTAGGATGCAAGGATGGGAGAAAGCTTATGGAAGGTTTAGATTGAATGAGAGGAGAGCACATGGATTGTGCTTCCTTATAGCCAATCAGGGAGTGACACATGTCACAGGGTCATTGGTTAGAGCAAGAGGGGTTGAGGGGTCAACAAAGGAGGCTCAAAGCTCATAAAGACCCTCATAATGGCTTGTAAGAGCAATGAATGGGCTTGTAAGAGTCATTTAAGGCTTTGTGGGCTTCATAAAGTTTTATGGTTGGGATATTTGTGAGAGAGTTGAGATATTTTGACTTGGGTTGGATTAAGAAAGTCTTAAGCTTGACTTAGGAATGTGCAAATGATTAAGGCTTGGATTAGACTTGGGTTAAGATTAGATTAGGCTTGTTAGAGATGGGCAAGTGGATGGCATTTAATGAGGGTGGGTGAAGAAGGAGATATTTGTTGGCTTTGGCTTGGGTTAGCAAGTCTTAACCTATGTTTAGGGAATGTGACAAGGTTAGGGGGGGGGATTAGGATTAGGGTCAAAAATAAGGATTGACATCTTCTAGAAGAGTCTAGGCTTTGGATGAGGATGAAGACTTTCTAGAAGAGTCTAGAACTTCCTAGGATGAGGATAAATAGGTTTTTAGGAAATAAATAAAGTTTTATTTATTTCAAGGGTTTGGGTTGAGGAGATATTTATTAAAATATTTTTAATAAACATGAGGATTAATATTTAATCTTAATTAAATATTTTGAGTTGGGTTAGGGGTAGGAAATGATGGGATTAGCCTTTAATCAAAATTAAAAAAGGATTAGAAGATTTTGGAAGAGGTTAGTGGTCTTAAGGAAATTGGCCAAGTTTTGGGCAAAAAATAAAAAAATAATTTATTTTGGGATTTTTGGTCAATTTATTAATTAAATAATTAATAAATAAGAAAACAATGTTTAAATAAGATTAAATATTTTTGTGAGGGATTCTTTAATTAAATATTTTTAATTAAGATAAAGGGATTTAATGGCATAAAAATAAATAAATAATTAATTAATAAATGATGATGTCATCATAAACTTTCTCAGAAAATAAAAATACTTTATTTTCTAGAGGATTTAGGTGTCTACACCTATATCTCAATATTTCTACATCTCCCTTCTCCCTAGCTATCTATTTCTCCCCCTCTTTCTTCCCTTATCTCTAGATGTTGCTCACCCTCCTCTTCCTCTCCTTCTCCTAAATAGGCTAAATTTCATCCTAATTGACTTTCTACACTTATTTAATGGATCCATTGTACACAAAAGTATAATTACTAATTATATCTTATTTATAAAAAATAAAGATTATTTTTCCATCTTGCCATGGCTAGAGATGGAGGAAGAAAAGTAAAAATATTCATATACAAATAAAAATAAGAAGAAAAGTAGAGATATCGAGATTAAAATATAAATAAAGAATGAGAGGAGATATGAAGAGGGAGTTAAAAGAAATAGAAAAATAGGTACTGTTGAATAGGAAGATAATAGGACCTATCCTCAACCCAAATTCCCAATAGGAATGATCTAAATTGATTAATCACAAGGAAGTGATCAATGCACAAATGGATCATGTAATGGAGAATAGAGAGAAAGGCAGAGATCCTATGGTCTTGCTATTTGAGAAGTATGTGCTTAAAAAATAGATAGTAGACAAATACTAACCTTAAAGTAGGATAAGTTTGGAAAGTGTTGATTTTTGATGTTTGCGTACAGTTTTGAGGATCTCTGAAACCTATTTCAAACTAGAAATGTCAAGACAGAGAAACCCAGAAAATTTTTATCCTTTTGAAGAGAGGTTGACCTTGACCCAAATAGAGGGGCACAATTATACCTCAAAAAGTTGACCTTGACCTGCACTACTCCGACAAAATTTCTATTCATGGATCCTACAAGTTCGATGAAAAGGGCATCCAAATCTGCTCTTTGATTCGTTGTTCCACACCTATATCTACAAGAAAAATGGTTTTGTTGTTTGGAGAAATCTTCAAGATTTCTTGACCACACTTGAAACAATTACCTCTGAACCCACCTCCACCTGTCCTTCTTTTCTATTCAACATGTTTCAGTCCACCTTCTGCTTTTGGTTTAGCTTGTGTCGAGCTATCCTACTTCTCCTTTCCTTGAGGATTTCCTTGATGTTTCCTCTTCAACTTTTCTTCTGCTCTCAAAGCATACTGATAAGCATCCTCAACTAAAGGAATATTTAGCATACCAATCTCATCTTGAATATTCAAACCATTAATATATCGAGCTACCTTCTCTTTTGACAATTCTCTATGCCCAAACTGAATAGTCAACTTGTGGAACTCCTCGATATAATCCTTCACAGTCATATCCTTATGTTTTAGGTTTTGCAACTTCTTAAACAACTCAAGTTCATAATCAATATGAATGAACTTAGCCTTTAGTTTAGTTAGCATCAATCTCCATCTAGAGATCTTCATTTCATCTTCATCTTCCCTGTCACTTTGCAGTTCCTTCCACTAAAGAGCAGCATATCCCTTCAACTTAGTTTGTGCCATCCTCACTCTGAGTGGATCCTCAATATCCTTAAGCTCAAAGTAGTCTTCCAATTCACCAATCCAATCAATCAGGTCTTCAGGATTCAAAGTACCTAAGAAATTAGAAACCTCCATCTTATGCTTCAGCTTCAACTAAGATCCAGGTCTAGCAAACTAACCAACTCTATTTCCCATAGGTCTCTCCAAACGATTAGTTTTTGTCTCATCACTTGATCTAGCAAACTCAAAGTCTATAGCAGCTTCCTCATAACCATCTTTAGTACCCATATGCCGAGGTACACCACCTATAGCACTTATGACCTCGACGATCATATCACTCTTCATCAATGCCATCTCAGATCTGAAAGTGGCTTTAACCTCCTCTATTTTAGATCTAAAATCTACTTTAACCCTCTCAGAGATCCTTTCTTCCACAACATCACCAATATAATCAATAGCCCTAGGGTCCAATCTTCTCTAAGGAATCTTCCAAGATTTTTTACAAACCCTAATAAATCCACTTCACAAAACCCTGGTGCAAACTGCCTCAACTTTGGCGCTCGGTTTACGCACTCAGGAACAACCTTCACTCTGATACCACTTGGCATAATGAAAGGTAGGAGAATCCTCAAAAGAGATGTCCTAGCCCCCAACAATATAACCACACAACGGAAACACAATAGCAAGAAGAAATAATGCAAGATCTGATACCAAATTACAATAATTTGTTCATAAAATATAACTGATTACATGCAATATGCCCTGTTGTAAGGCCTTCCAAGTTAGGTCCAAATACAAACAAAAATTATGAAATCAATTATACAAGATCCAATAAGATCCAACTTACAAAACCAATCTTAGCTAGTCCAGATACACAACTAGATAAGAACACCAAGAAGAATCTACACTTGTACCCTCAGGTCCACCAAGAGATCCTCTAGTTCCTAAGCCATAGCTCTAGCTCTTCAAGTTCACCTCTATCCTTCATTCCATCCCAAATAAATGACTAAAAGACTCCATAAGACCCCTAATTATACTAATCCAAGCCACAAGTTAGTCTAGAATGTGAAAAACTAACATTAAATACTTCAAGAGCCACAAGTCGGCCTCCAACAGAAATTCAATGTTCAAAAATCGACACCTAAGCAAAATTGTGATATCTCATAGCTCTGATTGAGTTAAAACTTATACTTCAAACTAAATGTATTACTTTAGGTCCTCTACAAACCCTTAAGCATGCTAAGGTTGATTCATTAAGGCTAACTTTAGACTCATCTTGGAAGTCATACACAGGAACCCATCGTGCAAAACTGCCAAAAATTGATACTCCAAGAGAATTGCCATATCTCCCAACTTATAATGAATTAGGACTAGCAACCTTAAAAAAAGATAGTACTCCAAGTCCTCTTAAATCATTGAACTTCACATTCTCTAACTCATTTTAGAAAATTAGTTACATGGCTTGCAATAGGCACCCAAAAACCATAAAACATAGTTCTAGTAGCAAGGTAAAAATGGCTCAAACTTCAACTTAATCCATTCAATCTCTATGCAATCATGAGGAAAGGTTCTCCAATGTGTCTCCAACGCATCCCTAACCATGAAAGCATAACTCCACCAAAACCAATCTCGATTCTCCTCAACATTTAACCAAAATCCCTCCAAACATGTAGGATTGCAAGCTAGCCTGGGATGCTCCTGAATCAGTGATTATCTTTCCCAATGAGAACTTATGTCCCATTGTGAACAACACAAGAAAACTAGGAAACTAGAAAGATGGAATTGAACCACCTCATGAATGTGGTTACTCACTAGTCAACTCATTAAGGGTTTACCCTTGAGAATATTATATTCTATAAGAGTAAAACAAAAAAAAAAAACAAAAAGATATCCAATCTTAAGGACACCTTCGATCTTAAAGGATCAAAAATATTTGAAATTGGATGGATCAAGAGATCCTAAAATATAAATCTATGCTTTAAGGATTAGTCATTAATCCAAAAAGGGAGAAAATTTATATTGAAAAATAATATATGTGTATCAAAAAGTGTGTGTGTGCACAATAAGTGAGCAGAGTGTATGCCCCTACGTTAAAGTCATTCCTAACACTTTAACAGGAGCAATGGATTTAATGGAAACATAAACAACTCCCCTGATTATGTTTCCACTATGAGATGCCCCCAGATGAAGACAAATCAAGGGAAATACCACATAAACATACAGAGAAAACAGAAGGGATCTACCTATTGTGGGGTTAGTATGATCATAAGATTTTATATATATATATATACAAATATTATTGCAAATTAATTGGCATCATTCCCCATTAAAAGTAGAACTACAATCACAAAGGAGGAAAGATCACATAAGAGATACAAAGAAGAATCTTTTTAGACCATGACCTGGAGACCAAAAAGAATCAATGCTACCAAGTTGCGAATCCAAGTGGATTACACAAGGAAATATGTATGAACAATAACAAAAATACAACATAACATGAAAAAACATATGTAAGAATAAAGATACATATAGAGGAATAATACAATAGGGTCGATTCTTTTATTACCTTATACTAACAGAGCAACAAAGATTGTATAAAAGAATCTAATAACATTTAGCAAATACATCACGACACAAATACAATACAACAGACAAACACACAACAAAGGCTACCATGAAGGACTAGCCAATCAAGCGTGCCACCTACTCTCCCCATCTTGTTATATATCATTTGGGGAAGGGGAGTAACTCGCAAGAGGGACTATATCTAACATACTAGGAATGATAGCTAGTTCCAAACAAGGATCTTGTTAGTTTGTGGTGACTGATTAGGGAAGTACTATACATACTTCATAAAAAAACTTTGGGTCATAGCCAACGTTGTGGTTGACATATGGCTAACATGTTGTAACTTGAACATGTGAAAAAATACTTGTATAAAAGGGCTAAGGGTTAGGGATTGTTTCATTATGTGTTATGCGAAAATTACTTCTTGCAGGGGTATTGAGCTATAAGGGTTTACAATTTGTAATCAAGTTGTAATCACTGGATCGTAATAATATTGGACTTATTGTTTAGTGGATGTAGCCCAAGGATTGGGTGAACCACATCAAATCTTGGTATCTTGTGTTCTCTTCTATGTGATTTATTATTTTCTAATATTGTTTATATTTGCATGTAATTAATATTTTTGTTTGTGGTTGATCCTAACAAATCCTCTTGAGAATCACAACATTCGATACTAGGTGTAAGTGTCAATTATGAGGAAAGCATATTAGGTAAATCAATGTCAATGTCAATAGTTTCATATTCATCATTAACATCATTAGTATCATTAATAGTATCTTCTTCATCTAGATTAATCAAAATAGGCTCTAAGATACAAATAGAATCATCAAAATCATGCATCTTAACATCATTATTAGCAATGACTTCTTCTAACACATCATGCATAGTTATATCCAAAGAAGGTAAAGATTTTTGAAGAACATAATTACGAGCTTTAGCTTGAGCATGATGCTTCTTACGATGCTCGTTAGCAGAGTGATTACATTTTGTCTTACTTGAAATACATTGAGAACTAGGAGGAACAATTACTTCATCCTTCATAGGTTTTATAGGAGGATTAATAGGATAATTAAGAGACTAACAATCAACATGAGGAGCTTGAGTAACTGTTGTAGAAGCCATAGATAAAGGAGGTATTGATGGTGTAGGTAAAAGATCACAATTAAGATCCATAAGATGTAATCTTAACTCGAGAATCTTATGATGATTATAGGCTTGATATGAATGGAAATAATGATCAGGTGGAAAAGGACACGAATTAGGTAATGAAGGTCAAAAGCAGTCAATGGTAGTAGAATCCTTGGGCCTAGAAGTATGATATAAACTATGGTTAGTTCTCTTCACTTCACCATCATAAACAAACTTAAGACATTTATGAATAGGGGAAGACACAACATGCATGGCATTAACTGCGACAAACCAAGCTTAACTTGAAATTGATCAGAAGTAGGAACAACAACAAAGGTAGTGTTCACAATTTTTCCACAAAGTTCAACCAATAAATCAATAGAACCAAATGATGGATAAAAAAAACTAGTACAAGTTCAAATCCACACATTCGATGTATCATAAAAATCACATTGAAATCCTTTCATAAAAAGATTTTCTTCAGTAATAACATTGATTAAGGAGGTAGGATCAAAAAGACAACCTCGAGTGGGTATCTCAATAATCTTAGCATAAATATAAAGAGGACCATTGTGAGCTTTAATAGTCTAAGAATCATCAAAGATAATCAAAAGTTCCCTGAGGTCATTTCTTCTTTGGTTGTTGTCGAGTGTTAGGTTGAGGCTTCAATTTAGGTTTAGGTTTCAGTTGAGGTGGAGCTGAAACTTGAGATTGAAGCAAAGGTTAAGACTAGGGTAGAGATATTGATTGAACCACATGCTCCACTTGATTAACAACATGATTAAGATCATCCATCTTTGAATCATACACAATATCCATAGAAGATGGCTGAGCAATAGTATTAGTATCATGTGTAGGTAAAGGATTCATATAGATTTGAAGCTTTTGATTAGGAGGAGAAACAAATTTATTCCCACTACCATCAAAATTATCAACAGATAAAGCATTAGAATCAATTAAGTTCCACACCTTATGTTTTAAAGAATAACATTTCTTAATATCATGATCATTCTGGCGATGATATTAACAAAAATCTTTCAGATCAAAATATTTAGATGCCATTGTAGTAGGTAAAGGAGGTCAAATAAAAGGTAAAGTAATCATATTAATTAGCAATAACAACCTATTCATAATAGAATGTAAATATTTAGATAGAGGAGTAAACATACAATTTAATTGAAAAGTAGTAGACGTAGAAGTGGCTCTTATGATCCAAATTATCCTCAATATATTCCAAAAGAAGAGCCTCCAGCCAATCCATATGACCCAACAGACCCAAACATACCATCATCCACCCAAGTTGAAATCTCCATACCGCAAGCCAACCCAGCCACCACCACTCCATCCTTGGTTCATACCTTTCCGCTCCAAACCCCCTTTAATCAAAACACCTAACCGTTCACCCCCTCCACTATTGCTGCTGCTCCCACACCTAGCCTTCCAAATCCACCCATCTCCCAAATTAGTGCTAGCATCTTTGGCCAACCTCAACAATATACAACAGGGATGCCACCCATGGGGCCAAGTAATCAACCTTTCATCGCCCCCAGCTTGTTCACCACAGCTCAAAGTACAATCCCATCATTTCCATTAAGTCTTGGGAGCTCAATACCACCAGCCACAAATCCACAAGCTACTACCTTCACTCCACAAAGCTATCAAAACCCACAAGCTATTGCCAATCTTCTACCAAGCTCCCAATTGACCCCAGCTCCCACCACCACTCTACCAAGCTTCCAAATCCAGCCACAAAGCTATCAAACCCCATCAGTTCCATTCCCAAGCTTTCAATTCCCACGACCTCCACCACCAACTAATCCATTACCTCCAATTACCAACTACTTTTCAATGCCACTTCTAGGAGGTAATCCACCACCCCAGCCAACCACCAATTATTTGCAGATACCATCCCAAATGGGGGCACAACCCACATATATTGGTCAAACCCCACAAGCCCTCCGATCCTTTCCCCAAGCCTCACAACCATCTTATACCTTACCTCCACAAAGCAATCCATTTATCCCACAGCCAGCTTATGTTCCTCAATCCCAACCTCAAATCCCATATCAACAGCAAGCCTCGCAGCACATGCAGCAATATGCGCCACCTCCCCCTCAACAACCCGTCATCCACCATGCAGTTGCCCAAACAATGTACAATCCCTATTAGCAAATCCCTCACAGCCATCCATATTCAGTGGCCCCATCTAGCACATACCTACCTCAAGGTACTCCTACATTGGGGGCACCCCAACCATCACCTATCAATTCAGAGTGGGAGCAAATGAAGATAGCTCTGAAAGCCATCCAAGAAGGGAATGATCCAAAGACATTCAAGTTTGAGAATGTGTGTCCTTACCCATTTGACAGAGCCATTACCATGACACCATTTCCCAAACACTTTGAGGTGCCTAAATTTGACAAATTCAGAGGAAAAGGAGACCCTGTCACACATATCAAAGAATTTTACATGCATTGCCAGGACATGGCATACAGTGATGTCTTCCTCTTGCACCTTTTTCCCAAAAGCTTGGCTGGACTAGCTCTTGAATGGTTTTATAGAATCCCCTATGGCACAATTAAAAACTTTGCTAAATTATCTGAGGCATTTGTAGCCCAATATGCCCATCTTGTTGAAATAGAGCTATCAATAGTTGATCTTGTCCACACCAAGCAAAAAGGTGGAGAAAGCCTTGCCGAATACCTGCAAAGATGGCAAACCCTTACCACCCGCATATCCTGCACCTTGCCAGAACGCCATGTGGTGAAAATGTTTATTGATAATGCACATCCCAGCTTGGCTCACCACATGACCATGAACTATTTACAGACCTATAAGGATATCAAAGAGAAAGGAATGATCCTTGAGCAAGGACTCATCAAATATGGTGTGGTAAAGATTTACAAAGAGGCCAACCAAAATCAATCACATTCCAATGACAAGTCTAGGTATTGGAACAAAAACAAGCATGTTGCAACAGATGGGGTTACTGACACCAGACATGTGAATATCGTTGGTCCTTCTTAAAACCAGTCTAACCCACCATATCAAACAAACAACCAACAAGCTATCAATTACCAACAACGAAATAACCAAAGCTATCAAAACCACAATACAAGACCCAACTTTCAAGGGTCTAACAATCAAGCTAATGCCATCAATGTAGCTGCAGGGCAAAAGCCCAGATTCCAACCTGCACCTAGAAACTATACACCCCTTGGTGAGCCATTGGATGTTATTTTTGAGAAATTGGCTAAGGAAAACCCCATCAAATTTCCTCCTACCCAGCAAATTGATCCAAGCCAATCCAAAGCTGCATGGTACAAGGACAATGAGTATTGCAAGTTCCATAGGGTAAGCGGTCACACCACCCTCAGATGCATGAAACTGAAAGACTATGTGCAAGACCTCATTGATCGGAAGGAAATCACTGTTGGTGCCCAAACCTCTCCCAATGCAGGCTTACAGATTTATCAAAATGCTTTTCCTCCACACAACAACCAAAATCTTGGAAAAGCACCTATCTAAAACAACACCAACAACCGCCAGCCAAACCAACAGCATGGGAAGAACAATGACCACACTTCATCCTATATAGACTATGGTAGCCTTATAGGTTGTATATCTAAGAAAGAGCCTTCTGTCAATGTTATCAATATCCGAGGACCAGACAATGAGTGTGCGGTCACCACTCGAAGAGCGCGATTTAACATCGCAGGCCCACCAGTTTCATCAAAACCATCAGCTCCATCAAAAAGCCGATACAATATCTTGGAACACCTTGGGAACATGCCAGCCCAAATATCCATTTTAGACCTTCTCCGCACTAGTCCTGTGTACAAAGACATCCTTGACAATGCTCTCATAGAATCCCGTGTCCCTTTTGATATCAATGCTACTGATTTTCGTAATCTTGTTGGACACCTTTCATCCTCATGTGCCCTATCTTTCAAACCCACCGACATACCCGCGGTTGAGCCAGATCACACCCTTCCGCTTCGCATAGCCATCATGGTATCCAATTTTGTCGTGAAAAGAGTAATGATAGATAATGGATCAGCCTTGAACATTTGCACCCTAAAATTTATAAAACAAGCTGGGTATACTGAGGCAGATATGATCAGTGAGGTTATCACCATCAAAGCTTATGACAACTTGGAAAGGACCACAGAAGGGACTATTTTGCTACCAATCAAGGTTGGGCCGGTCATCCAAGAGATAGTTTGCCATGTTGTTGATCTAAACCTACCATTTAACATCCTCCTCGGTCACCCATGGATTCATGCTATGAAGGCCGTTCCATCCACCTACCATCAGTGCATCAAATTTCTGCATCAGGGCACTGAGGTAACCATCCACGCCGATCCAGAACCCTTTGCTTACTACAATGCGGTTGAAGCTTCATATACAAACCATTGCCCTGGAATAGACATCGGCACAGCCATCGCCAGCTCATCCCACACTTGTAATGACGCAGAAACCATCCTCGCCTCCACCCTATCTACTGTAAAGATCAACAACAAAGGCTGTGGAGAATATAGTCTATCAGATGCATTTGATGTCGGAGCAATCCCACTTGATCCACATACCCATGGACGACCAACATATCACAAAGCTAAGGAGATTCCACCTCCTCGATACAAATGGTTTGGCCCAACCACCTTTGTATCCTAAAAAATGCCTCTTCATGAGGAGCTCACTCCAGATACCAACAATTGGTTACATAAGGATGCCCCTCCAAGAAATCAAGCATGCCTTGATCACTTCAGCCAGAAGTATCCCCAACAACATAAGCTCATCACTGAAAAATGGAACTATCAAGGAGGTGGACTAGGACCAGAAGAAAGGGGCATGCAATGTCCCATCGAACTACATAATTGGGAAACGAAGTCAGGTCTTGGCTTTGGCATACCCACAATTGGGGGCACCAACGAGAACGGTCACGCTTTTTCAAACATTCACCGCGACCTTGTCGAAATCGAAGACATTCCCGAGGAAGTTGAAAAGAGAGCCTACGACGATATCCCAAACCAAATCTTCCTAGGAGACTCTGTTCTCCGAGAACTATCCATCCATCTCATTGACCTACCACTCGCTCATCCACAACTCATAGATTGGGACCAACCAAGTGTCATACATATTGATGAGTTTGCATCAGAGGAAGCGCTTCTAAGATTCATGGGAGCCGAAACTCCTCATAAGAAGAAAAAGCCAGATTCTGCCTACATCTACAAGCTAGATCCCAAGGGGTATTTTGGAGAAAATCCGCAACCTAGTTTCGATACACCCAAAACTGGAACTAAGGTAAATCTGGGACTAGCTAAGGTAGCGAAGAGAACCCCTCAGCAAGAAAATCCAGAGCCACAAGCAGAACATGAGGATTTAGTATTGCCTCCTCAAGATAATCGACCAGAGGTGTCTTCTATTCTAATAGAGGATACTAGAGAGGTCAACATTGGTTCTTCAGAGATCCCTAGAATTGTTCACATTGTTGCATCCCTATCACAAGACCAAGCTGACCTCCTCTTTAAGGTTTTACGAGAGAACATTGGCCAATTTGCATGGTCATATCAGGACATGCCAGGACTTGATCCAAAGCTTGTAGTTCATCATCTTGCAGTCGATCCAAAGATCAAGCCCGTCAGACAAAAGCTTAGAAAAATGCACCCCAAGGTGGCATTACTAGTCAAAGCTGAACTAGAAAGAATGTTAGCTGCTAAGGTTATCTGACCTATCGACTACTCAGAATGGATCTCCAACATGGTCCCTGTCACTAAGCCTTCCGGTGACATCAGAATCTGCACTGATTTTAGAGATCTTAACAAAGCTTGTCCAAAGGATGATTTTCCCTTGCCCAACATAGATATGATTGTAGATCTTACAGCTAGACATGAAATTCTGTCCCTTATGGATGGATTTTCCGGGTATAATCAGATCAAGATTGTAGAAGAGGACCAGCATAAGACAACATTCACTACCCCTTGGGGAACCTTTTGCTACAACATGATGCCTTTTGGCCTAAAGAATGCTGGGGCTACCTATCAAAGAGCTATGACAGCCATTTTCCATGATCTTATCCATAGCATTTTGGAAGATTATGTGGATGATATCCTAGTCAAATCTCACACCTTCATGGATCATCTTGCTGACCTGGAAAAAGTCTTTGATAGGTTGGCCCAATATCATCTCATGCTAAATCCCAAGAAGTGTGTCTTTGGGGTCACATCTGGCAAGCTTCTAGGCTTCATAGTTTCTAAACGGGGTATAGAGATCGACCCCAAAAAGGTCAAGGCTATCTTAGACATGCCTCCTCCCCAGACACTGCGACAGCTTCGCTCTCTTCAAGGAAAACTTCAATCTGTCCGGCGCTTCATCTCCCAACTTGCAGATAAGTGTACACCGTTTTCACACTTGCTAAAGAAGAATGAGAACTTCAAGTGGGATCTTTTATGTCAGCGCAGCTTCGATCAGCTCAAGCAGTATCTCACCAATCCCCCTATCTTGGTTCCACCAGTTCCTGGTCGTCCCTTGATCTTGTATATATCAGCAACACCTACTGCCCTAGGGGCACTTCTAGCACAACATGATGATTATAGCAGAGAGAGAGCCATCTACTATATCAGTAGAACCCTAGTTGGTTATGAACTCAATTACACTCCTATGGAAAAAGCTTGTTTGGCAGTTGTTTTCTCAACTCAAAAGCTTCGCCACTACATGCTAAGTCATACCATCCAACTAGTCTCCAAGATTGACCCTCTCAAGTATATGCTCTCCAGAACAACACTTACAGGCCGTTTGGCCAAATGGGTTATGCTACTAAGTGAGTTTGACATCCAGTATGTGGACAGAAAGGCAATCAAAGGGCAAGCTATAGCAGATCACCTAGCTGATGCACCTCTAGTAGATGCATATCCTTTGCTCACAGAATTTCCAGATGAGCATATCTGCCTAATTGAAGAACAACCCCCATGGAAGCTTTATTTTGATGGCTCATACACCTCTCATGGATCAGGGGCAGGAATATTATTAGTTGCACCTCAAGGAGATTACATTCCAAAAGCCTTCAAGCTACAATTCCCTAGCACCAACAATATAGCAGAATATGAAGCTCTTGTAGCAAGATTAAAGATAGCTGCAGAATGGAATATCAATGAGTTACAAGTCTTTGGTGATTCCCAACTCATCATCAAACAAGTCTTAAATGAATAACAAACCAAAGATGAAAAGCTATTACCCTACAAAGAGCTAGTTGATCAGCTGACCCAGCATTTTACAAAGCTTCAGTTTACACAAGTGCCTCAAATGCAGAACAAGGCAGCAGATGCCATGGCCACTATCGGCTCGCTCTTGGAAATTCCCCAAGAAGCTACGCAGTATGAATTTTTAGTTGAGCAACTCCTCACACCCGCTTATGCGAATGAGGATTCAAACCGTGTTTGTATCTTGGTTGGTCCCCAATCCCCTTGGTACCATGAAATTCATGCTTATCTTAACGATGGTATCATATCCCCTCACCTCACACGCACCCAATGCCAGAACCTTATTCGAAAATCATCCCGCTATGTTATCATAGCCAATACCCTATATCGTCGGGGTTATCATGATACCCTCTCTCGATGTTTAGATGAAAATGAGGCCGCGATGGCATTAAAAGAAGTACATTCCGAACTTTGCGGTGCCCACACGAGTGGTATTGTCCTAGCACGACAAATCCTTAGAGCAGGCTACTATTGGCCTACCATTGAAGAAGACTCTTGTGACTTTGTCAGAAAGTGTCTCCCATGTCAGCATCATGCAAATCTTGTGCACGCTCCAGCACAGGATCTACAGCCTATTGCACCACCTTGGCCTTTTGCTTGTTGGGGCCTTGATCTAGTTGGAACTATCACACCTCTCTCATCTGATGGACATAAATGGATAATAACAGCTACAGACTATTTCACTAAGTGGGTGGAAGCAGTCCCCCTAGTCTCAGCTACAGGAGTTCAAGTCTCCAAGTTCATCTTGTACCACATTGTTTGCCGCTTCGGCATCCCATCCACCATCTTCACTGACCACGGAGGTAACTTTGAAAATCTCAACATGGAAGAATTATGCACTTCCCTCCGCATCCATCACCGCTTTTCTAGCCCATATTTCCCACAAGGTAACGGCCAGGCAGAGGCAACTAATAAAACCCTCAAAATCCTAAAGAAAGTTGTCAATGATTCCGGCTGTGATTGGCACCTTCAAATAAATTCGGCTCTATGGGCCTATCGAACTTCCTTCCATACATCCATAGGCACAACTCCATACTCCCTAGTCTATGGTGCCGAAGCGGTATTACCTATAGAAGTTGAACTTCCCTCACTACGCATATCTTTGCGAGGGCAAATCTCAGATGAAGAATATAGAGTAGCTCGACTCACCCAGCTAGATCTCTTAGACGAGAAGAGACAACAAGCCTATGACCATCTCACAGTCTATCAAACTCGTCTCAAAAGGAATTTCAACAAGAAGGTGCTCCCATGACCCTTTCAGCCAGGTGACATGGTCCTCAAAGAAAATATGAAAGTCCAAGCAGATCGAGAAAAGAAAGGCAAGTTTGAACCTACATGGCTTGGTCCCTATGTGGTTACTGCCTCCTTTGGCTCCGGAGCCTATCAATTATCTACGCCAGAAGGAGAACTCTTGAATGATCCCACTGACATCATTCATCTCAAGAAGTTCTATGCTTGAAGATCCTTGGTATACCCAGCTTTTGAAAAAATACAAAAAAAAATAGTAAAGAGAAATAAGCGTCCAATGGTGAAAACTTGGCAATTCGAGCGCCTTGGATAGGTACCTTGGTGAAAACTTGGTAATTCAGGCGCCTTGTGTGCTAAAGACTAATCCATTATCTATCACTATCCTATCCCTCATCCATCCACCCACCATCCCATAAAACACCTGCTTGTTTCCTTGGTGTTCCAATCAAATATCCAAAATCTGATGGAGCTTGTCAATACCTCCTATACAGCTTGTAAATCTTGTACCAAAGCTTGTATTATACCTTGTAAATCTTGTACCATACCTTGTATATATTCGAATCTTGTCCAAAGCTTGTACCATATTCCAGCTTGTAAATAATCTTGTATCCTAGCCTGTATCCTATCACATGCACACACAGAATCCCATTTTCCTTAAGCTTTTCACAAACCATCTACCTATCCACCTATCAACTATTATAGACATACCATCCTTCACAAACATTTCCATCTCACAAAAAAACCAAAACATGAACAAACTTGTACATTTGTAACATATCTTGGTCTGTCAGCTTGTACATCCTCTTTAGCTTAGTATCATTGTATCTATCCGGCTTTTGTGTTAGTTCATCCTTGGTCAAGATCTTGCACACATCACACACTTTGGTTAGATATTCCAATGCATCCTTTAGCTAGATCTCCTGTCACCAAAGTGTTATCCTTCTTAGTTCAGCTTGCTAGACGCATCACTCATCCAGATCCATCAGCTTAGGTGCTCTCTGATAGATCCTTGCAGGATATAGCTTTCTTCATGTCTGATCTTAGTCCGTTAGTACCTCGTCCTACCCATCTCGTTGGCAAACAGTTCTCTTTTGGATTTTCACTTTCTTTTGATTTGGGATCTTCCCTTTTGGGTCTTGAAATATCTTTTCCAAGCAATCTCCTTGTTTCCTCCTCAAGGTTGGCACGATCTTCCATATCATGGTATGCTGCGAATGGGGCAATTAGAGCATAAGGTCTTGATTAGGTCTTTTGCTTGTTTTCTTTTTCTGCTTGTGGGTTACCTAGTGTCATTTCCACTCTGCTTCCTGTGGGATTCATGTGTGATACTGGGGCAATCCTTGCGTGTTTGTTTCGAGTCAGTTTGTCAGTCCTCTGGACGGTGGGTGAAAAGGCCTTGATGTTCTTGGTAACCTTGGCAATTAACCAATAGTCCTATAGCAAATCTAGTGCTCAACTACATGGTGGTACTTCTCTTTGAAGTATCCCCCCGCTCAAAAAGCTTCAATGGATTCCCTTCATCTCCATTATCCCCCATCCATATCCTACATCTGTCGCTCCTACCCCAGCTTATGCATCAGTATCTCTTTGAATCAATCCTCACGCTTAGCTTTAGGGATCCACAATCCTAGTCTTAGGGATCCACCAATCAAATCAATCCACCAAGCCTCATCTTTCGAGATCCACAATCCTAGTCCTAGGGATCCCCGAAACCCATCTTCCGCCAATCTGACTCTTTGAAATCTTGTTGCATCAGCTTTATCATTCTATCATCCATCTCCCTACCATGGATTCCTTTTATAGCGCTCCGCTCCTCCCCCCCCCCCCCCCAATCCTGGAAAGTCTTAAGCTTGCTTTACTATTGTGCCTCTGATTTCCCTTTATCATTCTCCCGTAGTAAGAGTTTGAGCTAATTCAGCCCCTTCTCTTGGCCAACCTGCGTCTTAGCTCGTCTCAATTTCTTGTACTTTTCAAGAAGTCGTCGAGCCTCATTTCTCTCCCCGTCGCCTTCTTGAGGGGGCATCATCTAAGTCTAGTCTCTCCTCTTCTTATCCGAGACTGGGGCAACCTTGTTGCTAAAACATCTTCCTCGTGTCGTCTTCATTCAAACTTCTTTGAAATAGTGTTGTCTTAACACTATGTCAAAGAGGGGCAAAATGTAGACACCTAAATTTGATTACACTATTTTAGTAATCCTATTTAGTTATCTAAAAAGGCATTATTAATTAAATTTCTATTTAATTAATCCTTTGTCATCCCCTAGTTGATTAATTTAATTAATCATCTATAGTCCTAATTGATAAATCAAATAATCTATTATTTATCAATTAAATCCTATTCTTCTATCTAATTCCAAAAATCTCCATTTATTAAAATAAATCTATTTGATAAATGAAATCCTCAAATTCAGAAACCCCTAACCTATCTCTAATCCTCCATTTAGCCTAATCCACCCCATCCACCCATACTAACCAAGCTTAGCCACTAACTCACCCACCCTCATTAATGCCATCCACTTGCACATCTCTAACATTCCTAATCTAATCCTAAACCCAAGCCTAATCCACCCCTTAATGTTGTCACATTCCTTAAACAAGTTTAAGACTTTCCTAATCCAAACCAAAGTCTCCCCTCAAAAAACCCAACCACTAAGTCATGAGTGCTCTTACAAAACATAAAAGACTCTTACAAGCCCACTCATGACTCTTACACCCATCTTCCACACTCTTCCCTCTTCCACACTCATTCCTCTTACATCCCTCTTACATACTCAACCCCACTCATCATGCCTTTAACCAACCCTTTACCCTACCCTCTCACACTCATCCTCCTTGTGACAAGTGTCACCTTCCCATTGGTGCTAAACAAGCACAATCCATGTGCTCTCCTTTGAGTGCATCCTAGCCCTCCTTAAGCCTTCATCCATCCTTGCATCTAAGCCCTCCATCCCTCTACCCCTTAGCCTATAAATTGAATCCCATCCCAAGCCATTTCATCAACAATCTTTGAGCTAAAGTTACCATGCCCTTTTGAGAGCCAAAAGACATACCCATACCCTTATAATGCCAAATTGAGAGCTCACAAAGCTACCAATTTGCCATTACCCATCTCCATTGAAGCAACTTTTGAGCATCTTGAGCATACATCCACAGCAAAAGGACACATCTACAGAATCAAGAAAGCATGGAGTGTTTTCTCTTGTGAGGTTTGCACTTCTTGTTTGCTTTCTTTGTCTAAGCATATATGTGAATTTAGTTTTTGGTTTGTGAATGTTTACTTTATTTGTAAATGTTCTTTGCATACTAATTCTTGTTCTACAGAAGGAACATAGGAGGAATACTCATAGAGATAGAGGGAACTGTCATAGTCACTAAAGAAGGAGTATAGGTAGGAACACTAGGGAAAGGAACATAAGAAGGTTCTACACTAGTGACAGGATGAATCAACCCTAAATCTTGAGCTTCTTGAGCTAAAGGTTTAATATTGGAATGCACAAGGTGAGTAACATCATGCAACATATTAACACCTTGGTCACTATCACAAAGAACTTTCTTAAGAGCCTCTATAGCTTGAATATAATCTTGATTATGGTTTTCTTGAATAAGCCGACTACCCATTTTATCAAGTTCAATTGAAAGTTTTTGGACTTGTTTAGAAGGAACTCTTAAAGCATTATCCTCATCATGAGATGAGTGAGAAGATTTTTTCTCCATAAGAGGATTAGAATTAGGAAGAATCAAAGTTTCATCCAGAATCCTAAGGAAAGGATAAGAAGACTCAGGTTCAAAGGTACCCATAAGTCTACGACTGTGTCTAACCCTAAGATTAGAAGTAATAAAGCTCATAAACCAATGCAATACAAATGAATTAAACTAATAAAGCATAAAGCGTAAATATTTTTGAAAGAAATTTTTGCAATTTTTTTTTTTTGTATTTTTGAATTTTAAAATGCAAGAGCATAAACTAAATCTAATCTTAATGTAATAAAGGACCTGACAAATATGAAATGAAATGTAACACCGCAAAACACAATAGGACATCTAATTCCACAAAAGAAAAGAGGGTAAGCATGTTGGGTTCACCAAAATGAATAGAAAGAAAATATGACGCATCCTCAATCCAAATTCCCAATGGGAACGATCCAAATTGATTAACCACAAGGAAGTGATCAATGCATAGATGGATCATGTAATGGAGAATAGAGAGAAAGGAGGAGATCCTATGGTCTTGCTATTTGAGAAGTATGTGCTTAAAAAATAGAGAAAAGATAAGTACTAACCTTAAAGTAGGATAAATCTAGAAAATGCTGATTTCTAATGTCTGTGTATAGTTTCGGGGATCTCTGTAACCTATTCTAGACTGGAAATGTCGAGATAGAGAAAACCTAGAAAACTTTTTTCCTTTTGAAGGGAGGCCGACCTTGACCCCGTATAAAGGGGGACAATCTTACCTTAGGGCACAATTGTACCCTGAAAAGTTGACCTTGACCTATACCGCTCTAATGAAATTTTTGTTCACGGATCCCATAAGTTCAATGAAAAGGGTACCCAAATCTGCTCTTCAATTCATTGCCCCACACTTGTATTTGCAAGAAAAATAGTTTTGTTGTTTGGATGGGGGGGGGGGGGGGGGGGGGGTGGTTTGCCTTGGTCAAACCCCTGTTTGGAATCAACCTTGAAATGTAATTAAAATTGCAATATAAATAAACAAAGTAAATGGAACTATTCACCTTGCTTATATTGAAATCTTTGTGGAGGATTCGAATCCTTGAATTCACAATTACAAATGCTCCAAATGAATGTAAAAATATATGTAAAATGTCTCAAATCAATGGCATTAGATCTTCAATGCCAATCTTGAATGTATCATTGCATAGGAAAAGGCTTGAATGAATATGGAAGGAGAAATCTTCAACAAGAGGGCTCCATAGAGATTGAATCCTTCAATAGCTAACAATGGACCTCCTTGATGAATTGGATGCTTGAACACTTGAATGCTTGAATGCTTAGTAGATCTTCACTTCATGGATGTAGAAAGGTAATGGTTCGTCTAATATCAAAATGTGTCTTAGAGAAAAATGAGAGGAGGAGGCTTTCTTATATAGAGATCTAGGGCACAAACTCCTAGAGAAGGCTGACATGAGAGCATTAAATCCCAATTAACCTTTACCCCTAGAAATGGGCCTAGACTAAATGCAATTTAAGAGTCTACCATTCCAAAACCTGAAACAACCAACCCAAAAGTGGGAAGAAGAAACTTTTCGAAGCTTGATGTCCCGAAACTCCTGAAAATTAAAAATTAGACCTGGGGTCAAGGATGAGGTTGACCCTACCCTAGGTCAGGGTTGAGGTCGTTCGTGACCTAGGTCAAGGTGGAGGTTGACCTTGACCCTTCAAGTTGTCCTTGGCCCAGAAACTCAAAGTCCTTAGTTTCATAGAGAAAGTTGTTAGAAATAGGTTGAAAATGGAGGGAGAGAAGCAGAATAGGGGAAAAACAACCAGATCCATGCAAAGACCCATTCAAGGCACTTGACATGACCTCATACTAGTTACTTGGAGGGCTAAACATTCGTAACATGGAAGTGCTTCCATTTTAAGACAATACAAATATGTTAATAAGTTTTTTTTTTAATTCCATCAGTAGTCATTTATTTTGTAGAGTATACAATTTTGAATGTAAAATATTTGCTATGAAATCAAAAGCAATACTCAGATATGTGTAAAAGGTAAATAACACTAAATCTATGATATATGAGTTTGTTAAATTTAATTTACTATACCATATATTAAACCATTAAAAACTTAAATTAAATAAATGATCTAAAATATAAAAATAAATATACATAAAGAAAATTATTAAAATCAATGTAATTAATTTATTAACAAAATTACTCAAATGAATGTAACTAATTATTAAAATATTAAAAAAAATCCTACACCTTATTGCTTACTACTTTAATAGACGTCAATGAGAAATCTCATCATCACATTTTGAAATTAATTTGATATTATTGTTTGATAAGACCTACTTACTACTTTGATCCTAATGTACTTGTAAGACTTATTATTATTATTAATTTAATATCATTATTTGGTAGATATTAGTCTAGAATTTCTAAAAGTATGGACTTTGTACCTTTAATCATGCATTAATGAGGCAACTTGAAAATTTATTAATTAAGGTAGTTGAAAAATGATTTTTCCCTTACCTAAGAACCAAACATAAGATGAATAAATACAATTATTCTAAATTTTATAATATATAAAAATTAGAAAACTTTAATAGAGAGCAATGAATACTTGAATTTGATTGGTCAATTGGGAAAAAATTATTGCATCTAGTATTTGAGAAACTAATTATCATATCTCTATCAATTGACTTAAAATAAAATAAATATCAATAGATGCAATAGTATTTGAGAAACAATTGTCGTATCTCTATCAATTGACTTAAAATAAATATCTAACGAATTAGACCTTTACCCAAAAAATAAAATAAAAATCTAAGAGACGATACCTTACCATCAATAATAAATAGTTTTAAAAACTTCAAAACCTAGGTACAAGTGCAATTGGAAAAAAATAAACCGAAAAAAATCGAACGACAAGATAGTAAAAAGCCTCGCAAGATATACTTCCTGTGAAACGAGAAGTGATACAGGAGGAAACGGGTATCGAAGGAACAGAACAAGCAGGTCTGGAAAATCATATTACAATTGCAGATTGGCACAATATTTAGGACGATGTTTTATAGTTTTCTTACTAATATTTTACTTCCAATTTGTCCTCATTGCATGTGATCAAAATTTTGAGGTATGCACGCTGTATATTTTCCTCTATCTCTGTCAATTGCAGTTGAGTGTAGGAGAAAATTGCTGTCTCTGTTTTATCAACTCGTAAACACCAATACCAGTTCTGTCTGTTGGCATCTGGCTTGTCAGCTGTGGGGGTTTTCTTGCACTTGTTTATTTATTCTTAGGTATACTATCTTAGTTGGATATCTCTCATTGATATTTATTGGGGCTATGAAAGCAATTGCGTTCAAGCATAGAATGAAATGCTGATTTAGGGTTTGTCATTTTGTATACACAGATTTGTTTGTCACATTGTTGCTCCGTTACATGTCATATTTTAATCCCATCGTCTCTGGATGTGATTTGCCGACAAATCTATGCTCAATTCCTTTTACCTTGAAATGCGACTGAAATTTTGTGAGATCCTAGTTTTTTTCCCATTTGGGAAGATCATAGGTATCTTACAACTAATATCACTGTGAATGAGAATCCAGCTTATTGTCATCCTTCGGCTACGATTTGTTTGTGAGATGGAATTAATAACATCCGGGAAAATTTATAGGTTAAGTTTTACTTCTTTTTGGGTCGTTTTTTTAAAAAACTTTTTTACCTCGAACAGGAAAGCTAGATTAGTTGATAAGCATTTTTTAGTAAGCATTATGGAAGACACAAGTTTTTTAATTAGATTAGCTGAATTGTAAATTCAATGTTCTTTTTCAATTATTTATCTGGGAGTACAGCAAATTCAATTTTCGGGATTCCGGGATTGAATGAACCAATTTACGGCTTGTTTGCAAAAAAGTGTTTGCATTTTTATTGATTACATGAATCCAGTTTTTGTAGATCTTAGCCAAGGAATTCTGTTTGAGGTTAAGTCGTGCTCTTAGTTGAAGATTTCGATAGAATTTGGAGTTTAGGAGGAAACGGATCATCTGAGGTTGAGTACTTCACGTATTCTTTTCATGCGAACCCCGTTCAATGTGGACCGTGTTGGAAGGAAAGCCATTCTGCATTTCTGAATTTCGCAAATCCTAATTCTATTTTTTTATATATTTTAAATCTGGAGAGAAATTTCATTTAAATCTGGAGAGAAATTTCATTGCTTTTCCTTTCTACCTCACTTCCATGCTTTATCACTCATAAATCCTAAGCCTATTTTATTTGTATATTTTAAATCTGGAGAGAATTTTCACTGCTTTTCCTTTCTACTTCACTTCCATGCTTTATCATAAATCAGGGTTTGATTTCTCTGAAAAAATATGGATGTTTAATGCCATTCATGTTATTCTAGGGTCTCAAGGAATTGATAATGATGAATTGATATGTGGCAGTTGCCGAAGTGTAAATATGGATTGTTCTTTTATACCCGACTCCTTTGCAGGGCTACCTTTGGGTTTGTATTTGTAATTACTTATGAATCAAAGATGAGTCCAGAGATGTGTATTTTGTGTTAAAAACTTCACACTGAAAGCAACTGCCAAGGTTTGGTTTTTGAAATCAATTTTGCTATCTTTGCTTTCAGGGGAAAGCTAGTGATTCTGTTGTGACAGGGTTTTGAAGAAACACCATTTTACCCTATTGTGTAAGATGAGGCTCTTAGTGAGATCTTTCTTCTTCTCAAGGATTGCTTCTTGCATTTACCTTGCTAAATGATGCCTGTTTCTTTGAAATTAGCACTTTCATTGTACTTGGTCACTGGTGTATAGATATCGATGGGCCAAATTCTAAATCCACTGCAACTTACTTCAGAATTAGTCTAATTGCAGTCAATGTCACCCCTACTTAGAACATGATTATGATGCTTCCATGCCACCACTTTTGATTTCAGATGGTTGTGCAAAAGGCTGTTTATTTTGACAATCATATATCTTATTAATTATATCTGGACAGCTTTAAAGAGGTCATATTATAATTTCGTATATATTTTCCAACACATAGACAAGATAGAATTCATTTGATATCAAGAGTTTCACGACTATTTTTCTGACTTGTTAATTAAGTGACGATCTTTTTGTCCTCTGCCTTTTGTGGATGACTTTTGAAATTCTTTGGATCTTGTAACCTGTGCGGAATGATGTCCTCTTGATGGGTTATGCTCTTTGAGTTTACTTTTGAAGATCATCTTCTTCTAATCTACCTAATGTAACCTGCATTTTCTCCACTTTGGGCTTGTTTCTGAGGTATCTTTAATTCCTGGAAAAAAACTTAAACTAAGAGCAGTGATTGCACCAGTAGATTTACCTACTAAAAATTTGTAGTATTTTCTGGATTCTACTGCTAATTCAATTCCATCCAGGTTCTCTCATCGAATCCTTTTTCAACAAAAAAAATTCCTAGCATATCCATTTGTTTTTCAGTGGTACACTTTGATAGGTTTCCCATCATTTTTTTCATTTTGAAAATAATATGTTTGTGTGGGATATATTAATTTTTATTTAATAAACATGGAAAATGAAGCTTGTAACTTGGTCATAAATTACAAGATTTCTGTCTAGTTTTGTGTTTGTCTTTGTATGATATGGCAACCTCTGCTCGTAAATTTGAAATCTATCATTGAACCATTTCCATATTCTGATTCATCTCCATTAAAATCTTTCGAGAAGTCTTCAAAAAATGTTAATTTGTAAAGATTTACAAGACTGGCATTTTTAATTGTTATAATATCGGAGGTTGACATTTACTGTCTCTAATTCTTCTTTTCAAACAATATTTGCAGAGGAGAAGAGTTACACGTGATTTGACTGTAGATATTTTCTGCAATGGCTGGGAAATCTCAAGTTCCATCTAGCAATTCTGCAATTATTGCAATGATTGCTGATGAGGTATTTGTTCATTTCTGAGTTTTGAAAACTGTTAAAAATTTAATTTTGAGGTTTTCTGCTTATATGAGTTGTATCTCTTGAACACAATCTATTAACTTTATAGAAACTCATTTGTTAAGTTATAATATATGATGGGAAACAATGCAATTAGGTTTAGGTAACTTTCCTATTTGAGTAACATGCAAATTATTCAAAACATTCATACTGTTGAGGCACATTTCTACCTTCCACCTCTATGGTGGTTTCACATATTCATCATTGATGTATGTATTTCACATGCGAATTTGGGATTGAGAGACAGATTCTAGGCTAAAGAATAGGCCAGTGAACTGATTCCAAGTCATATAGATTGTGGAGAATTCTCCACGACCTTCCCTTATTTGAAAGGAAACGTGCAAGTAACATTGTTAGAGGCACTGAAGACTGTAACCTTAGTTTTATGAAATTTTATCACAAGCTGGTAAGGTGTAGAAGTAGGCAAGGGCATTACAGTCTTTGTAAACTATTAGGAGAACAAGAAACGAGGACAGTATTATTGTTTAAAATCAACATACTGATCAGAACATGATGCAACATACAGCCATAATCAAATATTTATGAATACGTGAGAGTTGATTAGAGCAGGGACCTAATTTGGCTCCAATGTCAGTCTTAAGAAACCCTGAGGGACTATAGTTTGTTTAAAAAGCAATTTTCGAGTCAGAACATGATGCGATTTCCACCCATAACCAACATGAGTAAATAGTTGAAGACAATCCTATGGTCATATTTATAAATACTTATATGTGACTATTAAACTCTTACGAGAGCTTGAGAGAGCATGGGGAGTTTGGAGTTGGCCAACAACTGTGTAATAGTCTCATGATGGTTTTCCTGAAGGAATCTTAAATATTGGTATCTTTGAACTTCTAACGAAATGGATACCCTTGATAACCCAGTCAATGTCTTTTTCTAATGTCTGTAAAACAAGTTGAGATTTCTCTACGATGAATTGAAGACTAAAATGTGGTCATAATTAGGAAGTCTGTTTTCTCCTGAAACTTACTTATCATTGTTGATTTTAACTTCACAGGTTTTTAGAAAGCTTCATGTGCATTATCTTTGCTGAAATAGCCCCAGATAGGTTTAAACCAATTTTTTACTCCTATCTTCAGACTAATTTCATCAAACCATTACTTGCATATAAGGATAGTTTATTGCAGATTCTTGAATTCAAGTATTGTCTGATTCGTAAGCTGTTGTCCACAATTAATAAACAGTAAATTATACCAAGAGGGAATTCTAACAATTTGCTGTTGCTCTTTATTCTATTCTAGATAAGTATAATATCACAAGCACTTTACATATCACAACACCTAATACAGAGGAGTTTCTTGAGTGCAGCAATAAACAGATTTCACGTTGCCTAGAGCTTAGAAATAGACTGCCTTTTCTAATTCAATATACTGCAGCATAGATGAACAATGGCTACAACACACATAACAGATATTAACAGTTCTGATCCTTATTAGAGATTGAAATATGGACAAGATAGTGGGCCACATTCAGTCGTGTCATGAATCAATCACTCCAGTAATAGCATTGGAAGTCACCATACAGTTATCTAACCTCGTCTTCAGCAATATTTTCCACTCTGGAAGGATTTTGAAAGCACCAACCTGGTAGACGCTGCTTAATTCAGGATGTAGCTTGGTTCACAGAATCAAGCCGCTGTCTAAAGAACCCTTTGATGGTGGAATGCTGAACCATAAGATTGTCGAAGTCTGTATGATTTCTCGAAACACTTCTTCGGATCACTAATGTCCATGCACCAATCAACAACCTTAGTACTATTATCTGCAAAACTTAGATTATATGTGGTTACACAATCATTAATATCAAAAATTTTCAAGGCTCTGCTGCATCCATGCACAAATCAACAACCTTAATAATATTATCTGCAAAACTTTGATTATATGTGGCCAATGACAGAATAATTAATATCAAATTATTTTTAAAGGCTCTGCTGCTATTTTTGTACAATCGATGGCAATATACTCTGTCCTGGGTGTTGGAACTACAATTGAAACAATTGTTATGTTGTCATTGACGTCAAACCTTACTGGTAAGACATTTGCTAACAATATAGAGTGCCATATTATTTGATTGATGAAGAGGATTTGAAAAGAGAGTTAACAAGATGAACTAGTAAAGTGGTTGAGTAAAGAGGAGTAAGTATGATGGAACTACAAAGAGTTGTAGAGGAAAAGTGAGAAGTTGGTGAAAGTGAGATTACTTGAGGTGTTGCCAAGCATATCAGAGATGGAGAATGTGATGAAGACCAGTCAATGAATCAGGAGTGATCTGAATGAAGATTTGAATATGCAAAGTGAGTTGTAATTTATCAGATCAACCTAGTTGTTACTTTCTAACCATTGTGGTAGGTAAATCCCTTAATCAATGTGACATTCTGATGGGATGTTTTTCAAGGCCTCTAACAAGGCCACTCCTATTAGGGTGATCAAATCCTCTAATAGGGTCACACCTAATAGTGTGTTTTGTAACCTTTAACAGGGTTGACTCTTAACCGAGCTCACTTCAAAAGAGTGAAAAAGTGGTAACATGTGACTTGGTGGTTTTTCCCAAATTGGGTTTCCACGTTAAATCTTGGTGTCATACTCGTGCGAATGTTGTTTTCATGTGTCATGCTATTTACTGTTATATGTTTTTGCAATTCGGCTAACACTAAATAGAGAGCTGAGTGTTGATATGAATAAGTTGAGTTACTAATGATTTTGCTATACTGATCGAGTGGATTTATGAGTTTGATCAAGTTATTTGAAGTTGTTAAAAGTGGAATTGGTACAAGTGGACCTGAGGATAACTGAGAGTGATTCAACCCCCTTCTCAGTTATTCTAATTATTCTAATAATTGGTATCAAAGCTTTGGGTGCTTGCAAGGAAAGTTTGAAGGGACTTAAGCTAAAAGATCAAGATGTAAAAAGGAGAGGTACCCAAGTTGAACGATGAGATCTTCCCAGCATGACAACGTTTGATGAGATTGCATCTATCTGGAGTTGGAGATTTTGCACTATACTACTTGAACAATGAATACATAGAAGTACCTAGACCCATGACAATTGAGTAGGAGCACAATCAAATGATGATAGGTTTAGCATCTTCCCTAAGTTATGCCGAGTTTGATGATGTGAAGGATTGCACTATTGCAAAGCAAATGTGGGATAAGCTGGCACAAATTCATGAATGAGACAAAAATGTGTTAAGGGCTAAAGTTGAAAGTTTGAGAGGCAAGTTTGATGACATGAGAATGAAAGAAGGAGAAATTGTTGCCCGGTATTGTGGTTGAATCAAAGAAGTGGTGAATGCAATAAGAGGTGCTGGAGGAGACATAATTGATGAGATTGTGATCAACAAGGTATTAAGAACTTTACTTCTTGTTTATGCCATTAGAGTGTCTGCAATACAAGAACTAGATGTACACTTGGTAATGACCCGACTTTGGATAGTCTAGTTGGTAGACTCACTGCATTTGAATTGTCAAATTCTGATAATTATACACCTTCTAGTGTTTAATCTGCTTTCAAGTCTCAACTAACCATTGATGGATCTAAAAGAATAAAAAATTCAAAAAGTAAGCTTGAGAACAATGATAGCGAATCATATGATGACCTTGAGGATCTAGAAGCATTATTAGCAAGAAGGCTACCAAGAGGAAAAGACAAATATATAAAGGTAAACTTCCTAGAATCTGTTTTACATGTAACAAAGCTTGTCATATTGCTGCAAGGTGTCTTGACAGAGATGAAAATGAGGCAAGGAAAAACAACAGATACCGAGGAGGGAGAGACAACAGAGACAAACTGAGGTAACAAAGACTACAAGGGAAAAGGTAAGAAATCTTGTTACATTGTTGAAGAAGATGGTTCAAAAAGTGATTCTGATGAACATGATGAAGAAGTTGTTTATGTTGCAATGAAATATGAATCTAATGAAGATGAAAAGTTTAAGAAAACTGCTCTTATTTCACATGTTAGTAAGAATGATCGATGGATAATTGATAGTGGTTGCTCACATCATATGACTGGTTATACAAGTATGTTGGAAAAACTAGAACACTATAATGGAAGATGTGTTAAGTTTGGAAATGATGCACCATGTTATGTGAATGGTAAAGGATGTATTATATTGAAAGACAAAATCAGATGTGACAATGCATATTGGGTTGATGGACCGAAGTATAATCTGTTGAGTGTGGCATAGCTGAATAGTTTAGGCTACCAAGTTGAATTTCAAAACAAGAAGACAAAAATTTATGATGAAATTGGTGAAGTGATTGGAAGTGGGAGAGCAAACAAGAGGTAACTTGTTCTATCTAGACCTATCTAAAAATACATGTTTATTTGCACAAATTGAAGTTGTTTGGTTATGGTATAAGAGGTTGTGTCATGTGAACTTTGATAATTTGGTAAACATTAGTAAGATGGAAGGAGTAAGAGGATTACCAAGATTGAGAAAATCTAATAAAGTGATATGCAAACAATGTCAAATGGAAAAAATGACAGTCTAGTTTCAAGAGCAAAACCTATTCTTCTGATGATATTTTGGAGTTGGTTCATACTTATTTATGTGGTCCAATTGGAGTGCAAAGTTATTATGGTGACAAGTATTTTATCTTATTTGTTGATGATTACTTTAGAATGAAGACTGTGATGTTTCTCAAAGAAAAAATTGATGCTTTTTAAATGTTTAAGTGGTATTTGGCTAGAGTTGATAAGGAAACAGGTAAAAATTTGAAATGCTTGAGATTAGATAGAGGAGGTGAATTCATATCAGAGGAATTCAATACATGTTGCGATGACAAATGAATCAAAAGACAATTGTTTGCACCAAGGACTCTACCACAAAATGGGATAGCTAAAAGAAGAAGCAGATCAATCATGGACTGTGCAAGAACATTGATGATGGAAAAGAATGTTTTAGAAAAGTATTGGAGAGAGGCTATAGGTACTGTTGTTATATACTTAACCGAGTTCAAGTCAAGAAAGATACAAACATAACCCCTTTTGAGTTGTGGTATGGCTATGCACCTAATGCCAAATATTTCAAAGTATTTTGAAGCAAGTGTTATATATTGAAAGATTCAAGGAATGGAAAACTTGATGTAGAGTGATGAAGGTATATTCTTAGGATATTCCACTAAAAGCAAGGCATACAAGTGTTTGAATACTAATACTAACAAAATTGTGTAAAGTACAAATATTAGAGTAGATGAATTTGAAGAAAAGAGTGTAAGAAGGAATCTGAACATTATAGAAACTTTGTATGAAGAACCAAGTACTTTACTTGAACAAGAGAAAGAGGCTTCGAGCATCATCAGACAGACACTGCTGAGTTATAGTAGATAAGTTTTGTTGAGCATCAACAAGTTGCCGAGCATCAACAAGTTGCCGAGCATTAGGCTATAGAGGCTGAGTCATAGACAAAGGAGACCGAACATCAGATAAAGGAAGTTGAGTTACAACAGGAAATACCTGGAGAAGATGAGCAAGTTGGACCAAGTGAACTACAACAAGGAGAAAGAAGATGTGAACTTGTTTGATCAAAATATGTGAGAAGACACCACACACCTGATCAAATCATTGGATACGAAGATTTAGGAGTCATGACACAAACAAGTTGAAGAATGATACAAGTCTACTATGTGAGTTTGAACCAAGAACAATTAAAGATGCATTGGAGAATGAAGATTGGATTAGAACAATGAATGAGGAGATTGATCAAATAGATAAGAACAAAATATGGACATTTGTACCAAGGCCAAAAGATAAGAATGTGATTTGAACCAAGTGGGTATTTAGAAAAAAGTTGAATGAGAAAGGTGAAGTCACAAGGAACAAAGCAAGATTGGTTTGCAAGGGATATGCACAAGAGGAAGGAATTGACTATGGAGAGACATTTGCTCCAATTGCAAGGTTTGAAGGAGTAAGAGCATTACTTGCATATGCTACTTACAAAGAATTCAAGGTATATCAAATGGATGTCAAATTTTTGTTTTTGAATAGAATCTTGGAAGAAGAAGTCTACATTGAACAACCTGAAGATCTTGTTGAACCTAGCAAGAAGAACATGGTATATAAGTTGCACAATGCATTGTATGGTTTGACACAAGCCCCTAGAGCATGTATGAAAGATTACATGCATATTGGGTGAAAATTGGTTTTACAAGAACTAATGATAATGCCAATCTATATTTGAAAAGTAAATCTGAAGATAAGATATTGTTAACTGAAATATTTGTTGATGATATCATATTTGGAAGACAAGTTTTAATGTGCAAATCATTTGCTAATGAGATGATGAAAGAATTTGAGATGTCAATATTTGGAGAGATAAAATCCTTTGTTGGTTTGCACGTCTATCAAATGAAAGGAGGTATATACATTACACAATCAAAATATATCAAGGAGATATTGAAGACCTTTGGAATGGAGGATTCAAGACCAGTTGGAACACCTATGACTACTAGTCATAAACTTTCAAAGAATGGTGATTCTGCTGAAGTAAATCAAACATTGTACAGGTCAATGATTGACATTGCAATATGTTGTTCATAGCAGACTTGACATTGCATTCTCTGTTGGAATTGTTGCAAGATTTTTTGCTAATCTTAATGAGAACCACCTGATGGCTGTGAAAAGGATATTGAGATATCTGAAAGGAACAAAAGACTATGGTTTATGGTATAAGAAGAATGACAAGTTTGAGCTAAAAGTTTACACAGATGCTGATTGGTCTGGAACATTGATGATAGAAATAGTAAAAGTGGAGGAGCTTTCTTTCTAGGCAAGAAATTGATTTCATGGACAAGTAAGAATCAAAATTGTATTTCACAATCCATAGTAGAAGATGAAAATGTTGTAGTAGCAGTCAATTGCTCAAACATAGTGTGGATCACACAATTGTTGGAAGCTATGAAGGAAGAGATTACTAACTTGTGATATATTGTGATAACATAAGTGCTACAAAACATATCTAAGAATCATGTGATGCACACAAAGACAAAGCACATTGCAATCAAGTATCATTACTTAAGGGAGTTAGTGCAAGACAAAGAAGTAAGACTGGAATATGTGAATACAAAGGAGCAGAGAGTTGATATATTCACTAAGGCATTACCCTAGGATTCATTTGTGTTTTTAAGAGGTAAGTTAGGTGTCATTCCCCTATCTACAGCAAACTAAGAAGGGATGCAACAATGCGTCTATTGTTATGATCAAAATATCTCACAGATTGATGCAGGAGATCACACTTTAGGAGCTGCCTATAATTGACAATAACATGAGTTGATAACACTGCAAGTAGGTGCATGGTGATATAGTCAAGGAAAAAGATAAATAAAGACGAAAGAGAGATCATTCAGAGATTAGTTAGTATAGAAGTTAAAGGCATCTACATGATGAATTTGGTATTGTTGTCAAAGAGGGAGATGTGTGTCAAGTTACCATCCCATATCTATAGTGAAATCAGAGATATGTCAAAGAGGGAGCATATTAGAGATTCCTATGAATGATAATCATAATAAAACTAAGGATATTGCATGGATGAGAATCAAGATGAAGCTAAGGATATTAATGAAGATATGATACAGAGGGACTTGACAATGAAATTTTAGAGAACACTTTTTGCTATTGCATGGTAACTAAAGGTGTTACCATCGGTGCCAAAGAGGGCGATTGTTGGAACTATAATTGGAACAATTGTTATGTTGTTATTGATGTCAAATCTTATTGGTAATACATTTGCTAACAGTGTAGAGTGCCATAGTATTTGATTGATGAAGAGGATTTGAAAAGAGAGTTAACAAGATGAACTAGTAAAGCGGTTGAGTAAAGAGGAGTAAGCATGATGGAACTACAAAGGGCACTTGATCAGTTAGTATTTGACAAGATAATATGTTGTTTGATCATTCTATTAAATAAAGAAGAAAGTTGAATTGTAGAAGATATGATTGATAGAAGTCAAGAAGTTAAGTAAAGCACCTAGTTTGAATGAGCAACAGATTACTAGGTCATTGAAGAAGTTAAGCATTACTGAGTAGAAGATTAAGGAACTTAAGTATTAGCTGAGTGATGGTAATGACCGAGCAAGATGAAGGAACACTTAAGTAATGACCGAGCATAGTGATGGCTGAGCTACTCAGTGATGATCGAGCTGAAGAACATAGTAATGACTAAGTGTTTGCACGATTAACAGTTTGAGAAAGAGTCAAGATTTGAGGCCGGCACAGTTGAAGTTACAGAATAGTCAAAGCATTTTAAAGATGAGTATTAATGAGTTGACATATTTAATGTATGAATTAGGTTTGATGTGCGATCTAAGGCGAAGATTCAATGAGAAGTTTCTAGAAGTTTCAAGGAAAGAAGAAGAAGGACAAAATGATGAACAAATTCAATGAATCGGATCAAACCCTAAGATCTACGATTATGTTTAAGTGGCAAAAGATTAAACTTGTCTATTTAAGGAGGCATATGAGACGTTTTACAAGTTGGTTGGCGAATTTGTGAAGAATAATTGGAAGAACAAGAGTTGTAGAGGAAAAGTGAGAAATTGGTGAAAGTGAGATTGCTTGAGGTGTTGCCAAGCAGATCAGAGATGGAGAATGTGATAAAGACTAGTCAATGAACCAAGAATGAGCTAAATGGAGATTTGAACATGCAAAGTGAGTTGTAATTTATCAGATCAACCTAGCTATTACTTTCTAACCATTTTGGCAATAAAATCCTTTAGTCAAGGTTGACCTAATAGTCATGTTGTAAACCCTTTAATCAAGGTGACATTTTGATGGGATGTTTTTGAAGACCTCTAACAAGGCCACTTCTAATAGGGTGAATAAATCCTCTAACAGGGTCACACCTAATAGTGTGTTTTGTAACCTTTAACAGGGTTGACTCTTTGCTGAGCTCACTCAGAAGAGTGAAAAAGTAGTATCATGTTACTTAGTGGTTTTTCCCAAATTGGGTTTCTACGTTAAATCCTGACGTCATACTTGTGTGAATGCTGTTTTCATGTGTCATGCTATTTACTATTGTATGTTTTTGCAATTCGGCTAACACTAAAACAAAGAGCTATGTGTTGATATGAATAAGTTGAGTTCCTGATGATTTGCTATATTGACTGAGTCGATTTATGAGTTTGATTAAGTTGTTAAAAGTGGAATTGGTACATCTAGGCGTGAGGATAACTGAGTCAGCCCCCCTCTTAGTTATTCTAATCATTCTAACACTGGGAAGATAATATTTGGTGGGATAGATAAGTACTTTTCCTTATTTTTGCCAGTTAGTTCATAACAATTATAATTGTCGATATCCTCAACCCATACTTTTCACAGAAATATGTAATCCAAAACTTCAATTGGACCCACATTTTAACTCTCAACTTTATTCCAACTCATTAATAATTTCCCATCTCACAGATACTTTTTAGTGATTATTAAAATATAATTGTCTATAGTCTTTATTTTCCAAAATAGTCACAATACAAAATACCTTAGTTTTGGAATATCTATTTAGGGCAAATTTGGTGCAGATGTAAATTCATTCACAAATCCCCCCTTCTAGAAGAACAAGGTTTTTGTCCGGCTCCCCTGTCAAACTTGTAATATACCATTTTTTCTAAGCTAAAAATAGAAACATATTCTAAGGTAAAACTGGATTTCATAATAGAATGACATTAAGGTAGTTACATTCTCTACTTTATTTAGAAAGAAAACTATCAACTGAATTCATTGTACACGAATTAGTATATAGAAGTGATGTAACCACCCTTTTCTAGTTCACATGAAAGGAAAGTATTATAATTTCCATAACTAACTTCTACCAATACATTTGATAGGAACATCATGAGGAAATATATATATATATATATATATATATATATATATATATACATATATATATATATATATACATATATATATATATATCTCAAGAAAACATTAAATTAAGATAAAGGATGTACAAAAGATCAAGAGTCATACATGTATCAAATAAGTATCATTGTTTTGTGCAAGCCTTGACATCTGGTGAAGAGGAGAAGCATTGGCATGGGCTTAACCTCCCAACTATGGACCTTAACTTATCCTCACACAATCTCATACGAGAAAGGTCCTCCCTACCTCGGGGTTAGGCTTGGGGCACCATGGTCTTGCTACCTGAGCATCTTGGTGTTAGAGAATCGGCTAAGCAACAGACAGGGTAGTGGATATCCTCCATCAACCTCCCCTTTGTCAGCTAGCACTCTGACCTCAAGTGATCAATTGTGTTAGCATGCCACTAACCTACCTTGGCCAAGGATTTAGATGGGCGTTGCATAAGCCCAATTACCCATCACTCGACTTGACAACCGAAATATAATTTGGACGACCATGAGTTGACTTAAGTTTAATTATTCATTTACTCTCGCTTACTGACATTCAATTGTTCTTGCAGGGATACTTCTCCTCCCCACCCATTAATGCTTGACCTTCCTGGTCTTGGGTGTATCTTGGGAGTTTTAGAGTAATGTATAATGTAAATTTAAATTTAACAATCAGATTTACTTCATCCAATCTAATCTTATCTTAATGACACATGGACGATACCACTGTATAAATCAAATCAATGCCTCATGTTATAAATATCAGTGCTAGCTTCTTATATAATGTACAAAGTATGCCATTTAGAATTGTGCTCACTAAGCATTCATAGTGGTGACAATTTGTATTATGACAGTGTGGGTTTGTATGATCTTCAGCACTCGATAAGCAAGGTAATAAGAGAGATGAAGTAGTTTCTATACTTTATAAATAATTATACTATGGCGTTTGGTCACAACCAATATCGCTTCTTCCGTGATCGAGGATGCACATTGATATTACAGTCATTCAATTACATCAAAGATGGCCATATTGAAACAACTAGAAACAGAGAACATATGATAATGAAATATGAGCAAATGGTTGAATGACCTGAGAATGGTATTTGCGCTCTATCTATCGCGGCTTGGGGTCACAAGTGCGAATGAGAGGAATGAAGTCTGAACTGGTAGCAAAATGGTGTTGCTTAACTTGCAGTTTGGGATGTCACGATGTGGGACAGAGAATAATGGAATACTTCCGATGGAAGTTGTAGTCGATTTCTAGCCTTGGAAATGAATTCTTTGCTAGATAAAAACTTAGAGCCAAAATGCAAAAGGAGAAGGAAAGGAATTTTTCTCCGATAGCAGGGAATGATTTAAATGGATCAGTTGCACGCTTCCTCAGTTATAGAAAAGATAGTGGCGGTGTAGGCCAGCCATTGGTTACAAGTAACTCCCAAACTTTTAAAATTTAAAAAGGAATATAAGCCGATATGAAGGTGGCAGTGGCTCATCAATATGGAGCCAATAAAATATTAAGATATATATGAGGGTCCCCCTTCCACATGATATAAAATATATATTGGCATCATGTATTGTGCCATCTCTATTTGTTCGTACATGTGCATGTATTTTAATTATATATTTATTTGATATCATCATATTGATATATGCACATGTACATATACATGTACGCGCAAGTATGAATGTCATAATAACATGGTTTTAATATACTCAGGAGACTCCACAATGATCAAAGGTAACAATTTAGATTATTGAACAAAATGCGTAATGTTTTCTTGTCTTATGAACTGACTGGGTAGCTCATGGTTATCCAAGGTATACTCTGTGTTGCCTATAGCCATTAAATCCTTAACCAAGATGGTTAGAGTCCATATCAGATGGCATGTTGATGGACCTTTTTGGTGCCCCATTCCTTAAATCCCGTTTAGCAATGCTTTCCCCCCTTTCACCTCATCTTGCATCCAGAAAGAATATTTCCACGATAATAACATATTCCTCAATCTGGAATGAAGATAATCATAATCAAAAGTATTTTAATTTTTCACAATGGCTAACCACCATTATTACTAACAATTATTTTTATAACTTCTTATGAAGAACTATAAACATTCCTTTTAATTTTAAATTGCAACGAATTACAAACAAGCCATCTTTGCGTGAATACATAAAAAAAGATGATCAACCATAATTTCCATTTCACATGATCATAGCATTCAACTGTTTTAACTATCCAACTGTCATTCAAGTGAAACATATAAGGGCTATATGATTATTTTAATTTTCAAAAAATTGGGATGTAACAAAACTCCTGAAGTTTTCCATCTCTAATATCTCTCCGCATATAACTATGTTTAGTCTAAAGCTCCTAAGAACATTGAGAACTGTTCATTAAGTCCAAGCATTCTTGATTTCCTCAATCCAGCCTCCTTATAAAGAACTCAAAGAAGAATCTAGAATATTATGTCGATTTGGCCAATCTATAAATTAATAATTTTTTAAGAGAACTTTTATTTAATAATTTAACATTTAATAGTTTTTCAATATTTTATTAATTATTTAATTAAATTAATCAATATTTAGTCATCATCTAAAAATTTACTTTATTTTTGACAAAGTAATAAAAGCAAGTTTAAGTAAGGTCATCTTAAATATTGGGGACCTTATATTGGCATAAAGGTTAGCAAGTTAATGACAAGCCATAGTAATATTGAAAATATTTGTATTTTATCCACTTCCCAATTTTAGGAACGAGATTGTAATGTTTTTTAATCAACAGGGGGTTAAAACTTAATACTGAACTTACAGTCATTAAATAATGTGCTACAAGGATAGCAAGTCAGTTTAAATTGTATTTGAAGGACTCGTCCTGATTCCCTTCACTTTTGGTTGCAATATAGCACATAGCTTGTCATGTCACTCACATCCTCAGTACCTGATTTGTTCCTTCAAAAACAACACTAATTTAACAAGAGATACAATGCATCAAAGTTCTTGCCAAATAGTTAGAAGAAGAAATAGATGCAAACTAAAATAAAATTGAGGGTAAAGTGGAGAAATAGCTTTAAAGCCAAATAGTTAGAAGAAATAAATGGAAACTAAAATAAAATTGAGGGTAGAATGGAGAAATAACTATAAATAAAGAGAGATACCAATTATGATGTAAACTAAACATATTTTAATGTTTTTGATTTACCATGCAAAATGAACTATCATTTTTTGTATATTTATTGATACAAAATGACTATTTAATCTAATTTATTTATTTTAAATATTATATCGAGATATTAGTAAAAATAAAGTCATTTTATTTATTTCAGAAGTAAGATTTTATAATTTCTAAATTAGAGTGTATTGTCAACAAGTAAACCACAAACCATAAATTTGCTAATTTTTTACTCTTCAATCTTAGTCCAATTTTCTTACTTTTGTGTATCACAATTGAAATACACTGCTTGAGTGGTTGTACCGTAAAACCCATTTTTTTTAATGAATTGTGAAGTCTAAATATCATGCATTACTTATGTGCCTCTAGTTGGTTGCAATAACAAAGAGAGCCATGAGTGCTATACATGAACAAGATTTTGAATATTTCATCATTGGAAAGTAGTGAAATGAGATTAAGCCATTTTCTAGTGAATGTGAATCTCTCTCTCTCTCTCACACACACAGACACCAATTACTAGCTATAAAACCAGGATAATTGATTATCATTTATAATATGAACCAAATATAAAGTAGTTGTTGTTTGATTGTTAATGAATGATGATATTCTGTTATTGTCATACAACCTTAATAGTTTTAATTTGTAACTAATAAAATTTAAGTTTTTTAATTAAATGCAATAATATAAATTATTAAATTCATATTTACAATTAACATGTCGATAAAAAATAAAATACTTAAATTATACATTAGAACTGTCGCTCCCAAAAGTAAAAATTGTACTTTTAGTAAGTAGTTATTATGATAATATATATCTCATTAATGTCGGCTGCTCTGTGAGATGTTAGCTTTGAATTTTTGGGCGGTTTAAAAATGTTTTGTTCATTACTTTGATATAATCCAACTTTATTTGTTCAGTGTTTTAAAAATGCATATTTGTCCATTCCTTTAGACATAGGTTCATTGTATACTCCGTCTTTTGGGAGTTATCTTTTCACTGCAATCGAACACATGCAATCTATTTTATTTGAGGACACAGTTGATCCACTGCACAATTATCTTCTTCCTGCTGACGAATTCTGATAGGATTGGTGCTGAAAAATTCTGACAGGACTGCAGAAAGGATAAGGCTTTGAAAAATCTGTATTTTTCTGGTGATGAAAATTAAATTTACTCCCTAGCAAAATTACTATTGTCTAATAGAATTGTAGAAAATTAAAATTTATATAATCATACAAAATAAAAAATAGTAGAAACTATATTAGATTGTTTAATTCTACTATATCATTGTTCAGTTTTATTGAAGAAATGAATTGAATGAAAGCATTAGTATCCTGCCCCCTGCCTTTGGCAGGAACTAATAATAAAATGATACCTTATTAATGATCATATATTAATATTATCGTTTGAAAATAATATATAATGCTCTTCCTGGTCAATGCAAAATAAATCTGAATTCAATCTGCTTGGCTCCATGGAAATTTAAATGCCAGTGAGAATTTAAGGGGCAATCAAGGTACATTCTAAGCTATTGATATCTGGTAATGTTCTGAGTTTACAGTTCACCATTGCTTGCCAAAGTTGAGCTTCCTTGTGAGACAAAAACCTCAGCATAGGAGCACTGAGGTAGGATAAGATGCCTCCCAGTGACTAAATCTACCAATAATTCTACTCAGAAAGAAATAAAATTATTGCCACTTCTCATTTTTATGTTGCATCTACATCAACATTCATTGCCGAGCATCGAGGAGATAACAGCATTCAAAAAATCACGCGGTCAAAGAGGCTGATTGTAACGCATTCCCAAGGTGCCAACACTCCTATTTCAACCATTTCAGTAAAAGAGGAGCTCTGCCCAGGCAACAATATCACTTGCATGTGAGATTTTTAGTGCGTCAATAACAGCAGATCACATCATTTCACTCCTGCATTCTATCATGTTTGTGGACACCTTGTAAAACATCTCTGTACCTGCATGCTCTGAGGCTGCCCTTATGAACCTTGCAATGTTTGTGAGAAAACCATATGTACAATGATGAAACTAATCATCAGTATTCAACAAAGTATGTTGTCTCTTTACTACTGTAGAGACAGAAACCTGCAGTGTTCCATGATATGTGCTCTGTAAGTAGGTACAATTGTGAATGAATAATTGTGTTGGTCCTTTACATTTGTCTCAGACTAGGCAGTCCTGCCAATCTGCTGTGTAAACTTTGTGAATGTAGCTGGGCTAAAGGGATCAATGAGCTTTTAGTGGGGGGGGGAGAGATTCACAAGAGTCACAGTCTACAAGTAAACACAAAGCAAAGAAGATGCCAGATTTGGATGCTTATATGCAAATCCAGTAACAAAATTCACAACACAAGAACAAATGGCAAAATAATAGGAGAAAATAATACAAATGCTCCTTCAAATGTCACAGAATATGAACAAATCAATGGTGCAGAGGGAAGCAATTCAAGCCAAAATAGGCCTGAAAATTATAACACCAGAGGTCCAAGACCTACATACCCTTCAATCTTGACTAAAGTTGAGTTGACACACGAGGAGGGAAGAGCTGGTTACTATAGAAAAAGATTTCAATGCAAGCATAGATGCCTATTCAAGCCCACAGAGGAAAAAGCAATTCAGTTTGCTACTATGCTCTTGGAAGGTGTACCATATGATTGGTGGCATTACAGACTTGTCTCCCAAGATCATGCCATGATTCTTTCTTATGAAGAGTTTGTCAAGAGGCTGGTCACTTGCTTTGACCGAGAAGGCACAGAGGTCTATTTCAGGGAACAAGCACAACTTAAGCAAGTAGGACTTTTTGGAGTCTTACATAATTGAATTTTAAAGATTTCCATGATGGTCCCTGATATGCCCCAAAAAAGAGTTACAATGTTCTTTGTTGAAGGTTTAAGTGACAAATTAAATGGGTTAGATTAAGGGTCTCAGGCCTAGTTTATTAAATGATGCTATTGGGTTAGTGATGGACTTAGAAGTCACACCTTCCTACCAGCCACAAAGGTCAGTCCTTGAAAATATGATAGAGAAGTTCAAATCAGCAAAAGAACACGAGTCTCAATCAGCAAAGAAACATACCTTCCAAAATTTAGCAAGAGACACGAAATGAATCAAGGGGAAAATTATGTTTTGCTTGCAAAGAATCACAGAAACCTGGTCAATGCCGTCTTGGAAAAGGCAAGGTGCATTTGATAGAAGTTCATTTGGATGATGAGGAACATAATGAGCAGGAAGACAACATTGACGAGGATGTTGCACAAGAGGTTCAACCTCAACAAATTCAGTTAGAAGATACTGTGCCCAGAGAGACTTCTTGCATTGCCACCTTATTTGGGGTACCTCGTAGCTGTCCTTTCTGACTGAGAGGTGTCCTTAAAGGACAGAATGGTATGTTTAGTGGACAGTTACAGATAAAGGACTGATGAGCAAGCGTGAACTACAGGCTAAGGATTCCCGGGATTTATTGTTATTGTTGCAGATGGCTTTTCATTAAGTTGCAACTGAGTTGTGCAACAACTGAACATACAGATGGGAGAGTACACATTGACAGGTGATTTCTATGTGTTTGGGTCAAGTAATTTGGACACTGTTTTAGGAGTACATTGGGAGGTTTCAAACATTAGGAGGCTTCAATGTAAGAATCGATATTTGTTTTTGTTGGCTGTTTCAATTCTTCAAAATGTCAATATTTTAAACAATTTAAGCATTTAAATATTTTACAATTTAAAAAAGGTGCATATCCACTCTACAACCATCACTCTCCAAATGTAACGTGTTATGTAAATATTATTGTTTATTTTTCTGTTGTCAACTTTGGAAAAAAATATGGTATACCAGTGCCTGTCCCTGCCCCCATTCTAATGCCAGTCTTCATCCTGGTAACTATCATTTGAGCTCTCAGATCTTGTATAGAGCTATTTCAACAGTAAGACTTTGCATGCAACAGTTCTCATTGCAATATCTAAATGTTCTGTTATTTCATCTTCCCGACTTTGTGCACTCTAATATAGTTCTTGGCCTCTGTCATTTAAATAGGTGCTTCCACCATCTCACATCTAGTTAACTAGTGTGTCCAAATTCCCCCATCTGTATGAATAGGCTCCGTTCTCACATATTCCAGGAAGAGTCTAGAAGGTGAATAATCTTATATTGTGGCCATCATATTGACTAATAAGATAAGGTTAGAAAATGATTTTCTACCACGAACTTTCCTGGGGTCAAAATAGAAATCATAGTTCAAATATATTAGATATATCTTTGATAAATCTACTTATTTTGATATTTTTTGGCTCCTGGGAAGTAACATCAACTTATCTCGGATAATACATTGCAGAAAAGGTTCTAAATATCGCAGAGAGCTTGGTAAAATATTGGTGCTATTTCTCTATTTTATTGCTATAAATATCAAACTTATTGTCCGATGGCCCAAAAAAGGGGATAATACATTTTTTGATCGGAAAACCAGATTTGGAGAGAAAGAAGGATCCATCAGGATTGGAAAAACATATTTTTGACTGGAAAAATATATTTTAAGTTCTTGATATTTTCCCAAGAAGTTTCCGACTTATCTCCGATATTTTCCAATATCCTTTTTTTGCCCTCAGCAATAAGTTACCGATAATGATATTTTGAACTATGAATAAATATGTCTCTTGTTTGCTTGATTCATCCTTCCCCCCGAAATCTACTGACAACAAAGATACCTGTAGCTGATAACACTTTGTGACACTGTAACTATAAAAAACAGTTATCACTTTTAACCCTTCAATCAAATTTATGTTTATTAGAGAGAACAAACATTAATTTTAAATCTCTCAATGAGGTTATTAATTAAATGTTGTATTAACTTTCAGCTAATGCTCCAATGGTTATTGATTTCACTCCAGAATGAAATCTTTCTATCTGTAAAGAGGGACCTAAAGTGAATGTTTCGTGATCTTTTTTTAAATTTGAGGAAAATCTGAAAATGCAAAGAGAAACCGCATATTATGAGATCCTGCTATCAATGTGCCTTTGCAGTGATTTGGGCTTTTAATATGTAAAGGTGAATTCTGCTAACTATTAGTAACTCCTTATGCTAGCTTCATAGGTTCTTCAGAGATTCTGCTGTAGTGATTATGGAAATTTGTTTGATAGATAATATCTTTTTGGGGCATTTCTTTTAGCCAGCTAACATGTAAGTCCATTTCTACTGCAGGATACAGTAACTGGGTTTTTATTGGCTGGAGTGGGCAATGTAGATCTTCGGAGAAAGACAAATTACTTAATAGTTGATTCAAGTATGAAACTATTCTGTGTAAGAAGTGATTTAATTTTACAGAGATTGTGTTTTCTTAGACCATTCCATGTTGCACTATTTTATGTTTGAATTGGGTCTATGTGCCTTGCTTTGATACCTGATAATGTATCAATTAAAGGCTTGAAATTCTCTTGATCCAGTGTGGCAGTAGAAGAAATGCAAGAATTAACGTAATCTTGATGACAACAAGAAGAAAAAGAGAGTAGCTGATTAAAATAGGCTTGAAATTTGGAAAGCATTTTCTTTTGATGTTGAGATTGGAGTTGGGGCAAGCTGTACCAAATACCATCGCTTCTCATTACTCAAAAATCTAACCTGTGGCAGCTATTAGTATTATGATATTATCCATACTCTTACTAATCCTAGAATAATGCATTAATTTTATTATTGTACCCACATATTGGGACATCTCACTTGGTGTGGCACTATGTGTCACTAGAACTTTTAATTTCATCTTATGTAAGCTGCTGAATGCAACTATGACAATTATAACATGTAAACTGTGGCCAATGTAGAAAGAGGTTGAAAATGGGAAAGAGAAATGAACAAGGAGAAAACCAAGGTGCGCCTTTTATAAAGATGAGAAAAATTCTAAAATAGATTTTATGCACGATTTGGGTGCTTTAACATGCCCATGCAAATAAATGCATAGATGTAAAAGCTTTCAAGTTTATTTTGTTTTTTAGGCATTCTTATATATTGGGTGCTTAGCATGTCGAACAAGGTTATAGATTATATTTGTAGGGGTTATGCTACTAGAATCTCTCCATGAATCTTTGATGCTGCTAAGAGGAGCAAATACTTTAATTTATTGTAACTGAGTTTGTGTTGCTGAAGAATATGTTGAAGCTTCTTTCAGTGTTGGTTTTTCTTTCTTTTTGCTGAATGAGGTTTCTAAGGCCAATTTTTGTGACAGTTTTATTATTCCTATTTGCATGTTATTACATGTGATGCCCCCTTTTTAGTAGGTGTTAGGGGCATGGTAGTGTTAGCTCATCATTTCGACCCTTGTGAGCTAACGACTTGATTTGAGGTTCTTTGGTGACTGACTTACTATTTGTAATAAGTATGGGCTAGTTTCCATTTTTGGCATGGTACTTGGGGGCTATTTTTGATCAGTGTACTTTCTGCATTTGAGTGGGTCACTTGGTGATTTATGGGCTATTATGACTATTGGTCATTATTGAGGTTATTTAATTAAGTTATACTTAATTAAATACATTATGAACCTAAGTTGTATGTTTTATTAAAAGTGCAATATGTTGCCTAGAGGGAATTAAGTTGTATGATTATTGAAATTTAAAAGCATGCCCAAGTGAAAAACAAGTTATATTTTAAGTGAAAAGTGTGATGAGGAAGACACTAGCCGTCGTGTGGAGATCGATTTTAGTAAAAGGCAGCACTAAGACCAAATCGCATGACTTTTGGTTTTTGCTGAAGATGAATTCTGGTAAGGGTTTGTAGTTGTTTGATCTGAAGGCCGTGGCAATTCTTGCAGGATATAGAGCACTGTGAATCAGTGTTTGATGCTGATGAATTGTTCAATTACAGTGTCCATACTCAGTAGTTGAATTTGTGGTTAATGGTGGAGGCTGAGTGTGAATTTCCAGTGTTTAATGTCAATAATATTTGCAGAGAAAAAAGACCAATTTCGACGTAACCTGGCAGCGTTTTCCTTGGGCTGCAATCTCTCTTTCAAGGGCTGCATTTGTATTTAGGAGGCACTGTTTTTCTTAGAAGGTGACCGCATTGGAGTTTCAGTACCTATGCCAATCTTGCTCATTATAGTGGGTTGCTGCAATCAGTTCCAGGTTTCTAACTATTTGCAAATTAATTAGTTTTTCAATGCATGTCTTTATCATTGTAAATATCTCATTTTCATAAATTGCAAATAGACTAATTCTTGTGCAAAGCTTGCATAGATATTTTTTAATGTCAAGCATTGGAATTGTTTATATTTTCAAAAACCAAAAAAATCATATAGCTCAAAAACACAAAAAAAATTGCAAAACATTCAAAAACTAAAAAAATCTTTGCATAGTTGGAGTTAGAGCCAGCAGGGCTCTTTACATTACATGTATGTTTTATGGAATTGTTTGATTCATGTATGATGTATCTCTACTCTCCAAAGCTTGGTTTACATGCTGTGTTACCGGGTTTGTACCTTGCCGCCCAGATTCAGGTCCTGGTAGGGTCCGGAATTTGGACTGTGGGTTCATCTTGGTCCGTGCTAGAGTGAACCCGGGAAAATCCACAGCCAAAATGTGAAATAAAACAACTTTAAAGAGTGTTTTTTTTATGCAACCTTAAAAGAAACCTAACAAAAAACATTTCAGTCATCTAACAAAAAATATTTCAGTCATCTAAACTCTCATGTTGAGGAGGAAGATGATATTGCAGCATTTGGGACTAGTGGATCCAATTTGGGTTCCAATGATGAGTATCTAGAAATAGTTTCAGCCGTGGATGAAGCCATTGTTCCCTCATTTTTTGATAAGCCATTTGACCATTGAAGGGCATGTGATACTATGATCATTGATAAACTACAAAGCACTTGTCATTTATCATTATGTTTCAAACTTCATTATTTGATGAGCTAGTCTATGTTTTGCAATTTTGTAATTCAATATATGATTTTCGTCACAATCATGAAGATAGATTAATGGGCCAGTATTTAATGTTTAGCTTTGACATTTGGCATTGATTGATGATCAAGCGACATATATTCATATTGTGAAATGACTTAGTTTTGCAATTTTGCACATAATGCGCACACACACACACACACACACACTTACAAACCCTAATGGGAAAATTTTATTTTGCCCGAATCCACGAACCTGAACTCGAACCCAAATCCGTCCCCGAACCCAAATCAACAACTTAGTTTAAATGTTATTTCCATATTATCACCTTTCCTTTTTCATTGCTCGTTGAGAAACCCTACATGAGGGTTAGACAAACAAAATCCCTCTGTTAAGCTTGTTTGAGGTTTTGACCGCGAGACATGATCATGTGCCAAAGTAGAAGTTTGCTAAGTTGGATTACAAAACTATCAAATGCATTTTCTTTAGCTATAGTAAAGATATGAAATGATACAAGTTTTGAAATCTTATGATGTGTCGCACACTCCAAAATGCCAGAAGCCCTCAAATCTTTTGCATATGCAGCTGTTATATTTTCCTTCCAATCTGTTGTAATCTCAACTAAAAAGCATAAATGTGGTCTCCTAGACAATGCATCAACCACTACATTCCTTTTTGAATTGACATAAACTATGTTAAAATCGTAATCTTGCAGCTTGCTCACCCATTTTTGTTGTCTTTCACTCAAATCCTGCTGATTCAGAAAATATTTGAGACTATTATGATAAGTTTTTACTATGAATTTTCCTCCCACAAGATAAGGCTTAAATTTAACTAAAGCATGCATTATTACCAACATTTCTGTATCATGAGCTGAATAACTCTTTTCTGCTACTCTCAACTTCTCACTTTCATAGGCAATAGGGTTTTTGTTTTGCATTAGGACAACACTTATTCCTTCACCGTATACATGCCACTTAAGCTCAAGATTTAGAAAAATCAGGACTTGCCAATACAAGACTTATGCTCATTAAATACTTAAACTGATCAAGACATTTCTGTGCATTTTCAGACCATGCAAAGGGACACTTTTTGGTCAAATCAGTCAATGGGGCAGCAATCTGTGAGAATCCTTTTACAAACTTATAAAATCCACATAATCCACAAAAACCTGCTGTGACAAATTTGTAGGAGGCCAATCAATGATTGCCTCCATTTTCTTTAAGGTCACACTAATTTCTTTAAAGCAGATTATATGGCCAAGATATAACAATTCCGTAAACCCAAATTTGCATTTAGATTCTTTAGCACACAAATTCTCCCTCTTACAAAGTGCTCATCTTTACTATATATCAAAATGTCATCCAAAAATATAAGGACAAACTTACCTAGCTACTTAAATAGTAAATACTCAGTTCATACAAGACTGAAAAGTAGGTGGAATGTTAGTCAACTTAAATGGCATATCTAAAAACTCAAAATAACTGAAATGGTTTCTAAAAGCAGTCTTCTCAACATCCTCCTCTCGAACCCTAATCTAACGGTAACCCAATCTCAAATCTCTATTCGAAAAATAGCAAGCACCATGTAGCTCATCAATCAATTTATCGATACGGGGTATTGGATACTACAATAATAGATAGTTTTTATTTATATTTAATAGTTATCTATTGTAATCTACTATAAATATTATAATCTTTCTAATATTTAGTTAGCTTTTAGTTAATAGTTATCTTTTAGCTAGAATAGAATGTTTCTATTCTTGACGATCGTTTCCTAAGGAATCATCATTTATTCATTCGTATATATTGATCACTTGATCTCTGTTACTATCAATCAAAGAATGTACCAATTACTTGCGTACTATGGCATCAGAGCTAGCTTAAATTCTTTTGAACAAATTATAATTTCTCTTTGGAAATTATTTGCTTAAATTTTTTGAAATGATTTCTTTTGAACAATTCGTGGGCAGGAAAAATTGAATCTTTCAGCATTTGCTAAGCTTGACCATGGTTTAGGGCCAATTTTTGGTTTCCTCCTCTGGCGCTAGTTTTTTGGTCTTTGGTTGTGAGTTTTGGCAGTGATTTCCTGTGCCCTTGGTTGCGAATTTTGGCACTACTTTTTGGATGTGATTTTCGTCTTTGGTTGGTCGCATGACTTTGCAAAATCGTGGCTCCTTTCCTGCAGCCCAATCTTTTCCTTTAGCTGCACAAACAACTTGCAACTTTGTGAAAAATGACCTATGGTTTGTTGAATCTTGTAGGCACGGTTTTCACCGTTTAGTTTTGCTCACACAGCAGCCAGGGTTATGTTTTCCTGGATACACAACCATTCTTTTTTAGTTTTGAGCTTCTAGTCAAATAATCTACGATTTTTTACAACCTGTAATTTTTTGGAGATTTATAAAAAACGACCTAAGATTTCTTTTGAAACTCTCAGGTACTTTGTCATTTGAAAAACTAATTCTAGATTCTTGGTGGGTTTTTTGAGCGCTTAACCAGTTTGTTGTCTGTTTTTTTGGGTTTGTCGATTCTTTAGCCAATGGATCTAGAATCCCACAACATATTTCTTTTAGGCACCCCTTGCTTTTTTCTGGGTCTTTCAACATTTTGCCTCGAAGTATGTGCCTTCACAAATTCATGTTTTTTCACAAAAAATGCGTAATGACATCATTGTCAAATATTTTGCTCAATGGAAATAAAAAATTCAATGGGCAGAATTTTGGCACTTGGAAGCAACAGATGCTAACAATCTTTGAATATCGAAATGGTGATCAGAGTGTTCTAGGTGTTATATTGCGTCCAACCATAGCTGGTATTGATCAGGATACATATGATCAGAATAATCGAGAGGTGATGATGCTTCTTAAATTATCCATTTTTGATGATCAACTCCCTTAGATTCCATCCAACAAGATAGCCTGCCGAGATATGGGAGCATCTCAAGAAACTTCATGAGACCTTAGACAAAAGAAAGAATTTCTTTCTCAAGAACATTCTATTTTCTATTGTCATAGATGAGTGGAAATGGCTCCAGGAACACTTGAATAAGATTTAGGAAATCTGTGATCAGTTGCTTGCCATTGGATGCAAAATGGAGGCAAAGGACATTGTGATAGTAATGCTTAGCTTTACTTTAGCAAGATTAGCGAAAACAACAATTTTGTAGCAATTCCAGCTCCACCTCCACAGAGAAATCCTTTGTTGCTAAATCCTTTCAGAAGAATAAGGGCAAGCCTCATTCACAACAGTCTTCTTAGCAAAAGTCCTTTGCTCCAACATTAGAACGTTGCAAGAAAAAGAACATCCAATGCAACTACTGCCACAATTATGGTCACATGAAAGTTGAATGTCAAAATGCTTAGCTACCTTTTCTAAGCAATTTGGTTTGCAGGCCAAAGAGAACAGTGCATAGCACACTGAGGAGACAAAATCTCCTTTTTATGCCTTAATGGCTAAAAGACACGCAAATCATGTGAAGTCGTCTACCTGGAGATTGATTCAAGTGCCTCTCGTCATTTAGTTCACTGTAGAGACTGGTTCACTAACTACTGTCCTTTTTTAGATTCAGTAATTTTTGGAGGGGAAGAGTACACTGTTGTCGGTAAAGGCAACATTCAGATTCAGTCTGCTGGGAGGAATCTTAGTTTTTTCGATGTTTAATACGTTCCAGGGATAGAACTAAGTCTACACTTTTGGTTCACTAACCACTATCCTTTTTCAGATTCAATTATTTGTGGTGGAGGAGAAGAGTACACTTTTGTGGGTAAAGGCAACATTTGGATTCAGTTTGCTGCGAGGAAACTTAATTTCTTCAATGTGTACTACGATCCAGGATCAAACTAAATCTACTCTCAGTCTATCAGTTGCTACAACAATCTCCACAATTGGATGTCGCCTTCAGTTCACATCAATGCACCATCACGGATAGGGAGCTTTTTAGACTTGCTAATTTTGGTGATTCTTGGAACCTAGCTATTTTTGCTTGACGGTCTTCTGTCAATTCACTTTGGCATCTACCGTATGGGCACGTAAATGTCCATTAACTCTCTGAGCTTGCTCAGGAAGAGCATGTTCTTGAATTGCTAGAGATTCAGACTCTACAACTTGGAGTTTGTGATGCATGCTAGGATGGGAATCAACATCACACACTTCAAAAGTGGCATTCATGGCAGGCTTCTTAGGTACTTCAACTTGTTCATGCCGATATCTATGGCACTATGGCTATTTCTTCTATTCTTGTGTACAGGTATTTTCTGTCGTTTGTTGATGATTTCAGTAGAAAAATGTATGTCCATTTTCTTAAAAAGAAATCATAAGCATTTACTATATTTTTGAATTTTAATCCTCTAGTTGAAAAAAAGTTTGGGAAATCTATTTTGCTCTTCGATCATATTATATGGAGAATTTGTTCTAATGAATTCTCTAGCTTCCAAGATATTCATGGAATCAAGCGCTAGTTAACCGCACCCACATAGCACAACAAAACAATGTAGTTGAATGTCAGAATAGAACAATCACTGAGATGGCTCAAATGTATGCTCGACCTCACACAGGTTCCGAAGAAGTTTTGTGCCAAAGTAGTTAACACTGCAATTAACCTTTTGAATAGATCACCCACTGTGGCAGTCAAAGGTAAGACTCTGGAAGAGGCATGGTTAGGTTGCAAGCCCAAAATCAGTCACCTGAAGGTTTTTGGCTCTCTTGCCTATGTTTGGATCCCTGATGCATCACACACCAAGTTGGATGCCAAGAGTTAGGAACTCATGCTTGCTGGATACAATGGTCTTTATAAAGCCTACCACTTAATTGACTTTGAGACATCTTGTCTCTTGTACAGTCATGATGTAGTCTTTGATGAGCAACAAGGACCATTCATGCTTGTTTCTCTTGTTCCTAATCCAACCCTTAAGCCTATGAAGGCTCATGATCTTGGAGCTCGACTTCCATTAGGTCCACCTAATGGGAGGGCTCGAAAGACTCCAGTTATACTGGTGATTCCTGTGGAGACACTTCCGGCTTCTCCTGTTGGATCACCTCAATTTGTATATGCTTCACCTAATTTTGATCGAGATTCTTCTAATGAGGAACTTGATCATAGAGCGTTTCCTGATACTAATGTTGGTCCTTCTCTCCAGCCCAAGTGGTGGGCTAAGACACTTGGTAATCTTCTAGAGGATGAGCTCATTGATGGGAGAACTGCTCGGAAAAAGAGCAAACCTACAAAGACAGTTAGTTTTTCTCTCATGGCCAACATTCATAGTGTGTTTGAACCTCAGACATACTCCAAGGCTAAAGGAATTTTAGAGTGGGAACATGCCATGAAATTTGAACTCCAGAGCTTGTTGAAGAATCACACTTGGGTCCTTTCCGATCTTCCACTAGGGAAGAAAACCATTAGCTGGAAATGGGTCTACAAAATAAAATACAAATCTGATGTTACTTTGGATAAGTAAAAAGCTCGTTTACTTGCAAAGGGCTTTCTTCAGTGTCAAGGTATCAATTACAAGGAGACTTTTGCTCCTACAACAAAGATGAGCATCCTAGCCATGGCAACACAATTTGGCTGGAAGGTCCATCAGATGGATGTCAAGAGTGCTTTCTTGAATGGTGACCTAGAAGAAGAGGTCTACATGATGCAACTTCTTGGTGTCAAGTTTATTAGAATGTTTCTAATATTAACGCTCAATTTTGTATTTTGTTGTATTTTAGAAGTTTCCATTTCTGTTTTTTCATCATGTATATATGAGCTTCAAGCTCCTTGTAAATGTATTCAATTTTTATTCAATGCACAAGATAATCTTTTGATTATTTTATGGTATCAGAGCCGTTTTAACTCTCCCGAAAAAATATTATAATTTCTTTTCAGAAATTATCTGTGCAATATTTTTTTTGGATCTGTTTGTCTTTTGTTCTGTTCTTCATGTGTTCGTGAGTTCGTGTGCTTTTTGGCTCCATAGCGTCATCCCCTGTTGGTGAGGCTTCACACGCGACCTGTCTCATGTAGAACCAAGTCTAAAGCCCGCGTCTAGGCTTTACTTGACTTGGTGTTTGCACAGAGCATACTCATCCGCAACTTGTAGTCCTCTGTGGCATCTCGATTATCATTTGGCATCATTAAGAAGCTGCACGAGTTCAAACTTGGCCACTTGCAGTTTGCATTTCGACCCACGCCCTGGTGTTTGCATTTCAATCCCACTTGATTCGATGCGACCTGGTGTCTTCTCACAGGACAATTGAAAGTAGCTCGACCTTCGAAATTTCTCTGCATCCTTTCTGGGGCTCTTGTTCGTAGTGTTTTCTTCACCAGAGCCGTTTTTGGCTTCAAAACCCTAATTTTTGGAGTTTAAATTTTTTTTGAATAACATATTCATGGTGGGTTTCTCGAGATCCTATCTGGGTCTCTGTCAGAATTTTTTTGGCTACTTCGTTTTCTGTGCCTCGATTTTCTAGCCAGTAGATTTGAATTCTGACTTCAGTCTCTTTTTGGGTTTTTTGTTTACTCTTTTGGGTACGTGTTGGATCTTTCTAGGTTAGTTTGAAATTTGCCTTGAAATCTGTGCAAATTGCATCTTTGACCAACTTGATGCTGGAAAACAGTCAGTGATTTAATGGCAGCAATTACAACACTTGGAAGCGGCGAATGCTAACCATCTTTGAGTACCGTCGCCTGGATGTGCTTGTGCTAGGCACAGTCACTTCCTTCAGTTCCAGCTGATCAGGATAAGTTTGATGATCGGAATCGAGAAGTTGTTATGCTTCTCAAGCTCTCTATCACAAATGATCAGTTACCTCAGATTCCCTCTGGCAAGTCGGCTGCAGACATTTGGAAATATTTGAAGGAGCTGCATGAAACATTCGACAAAAGTCATGTGTTCTTTCTCAAGAACCAGTTGTTTTCCATTATGATGGATGAATGTATGTCCTTACAAGAACATCTCATAAAGATTAAGGACATTCGTGATTAGCTTGATGCCATCGATCAAAAGATGGAGGAAGAAGATATGGTAGTTATTACACTGAAAAGTCTACCTACGTCTTATGAGCATTTCATAGAGACTCTCAACATTACCTCAACTAATGTTGATATGAAATTCTCGGAGCTGTGCACCAAACTCCTACAGTAGGATCCTTGGAAGTAGCAATTTAGTAATCGTACTTCCTCATCCTCGTTGGAACAAGCCTTTGCAACAAAATTCCAATCTTCTCCATCATCACCATAGGGCAGTTCGCATCAACTCTTAGGTAGTTGTCAGCAGAAAAGTGTTCAGTGTCATTACTATCACAAGTATGGTCACATGAAGAAAGACTGCCGTCACCAACTTGCTTTCGAACAAAAGAAGCTGGGAAGGTCAAATCCACAGGCAAATGTAGCTGAACATTATGAACATTCTGAGCACAAGGAATCTTCTTTCTATGCGTTTATGGCTAAAAGTCCTTCTGATTTAGCTCGGTCGTCTACTTGGTATATCAATTCTGGTGTGTCTCGTCATTTTTCTCATTAGCGTGATTGGTTTACAGATTTCTCTCTCTACAATGATTCAGTTGTGTTTGGTGGAGAAGAGTTCAAAATTGTTGGTAGAGGAAATGTTCAGATACAATCTGATGGGTGTCAACTCATCTTTCTCAATGTATGCTACATTCCTGGTATGGCTCTCAATCTGCTCTCTGTGAGTTAGATCATGAGAAATTCTCCACAGTTGGATGTGGTATTCAGTTCTCAAAAATGTTCCATTATTGATCGAGAGACTTGTCTTACTGTTGCTACTGGTCTAGAGGATCATGGCCTATATCGGCTTACTGACATTGGCGATTCTCTTGAAATAGCTATGGCAGCTTGTGATTTATCTCTCAGCACTTTGTGGCATCAGAGATATGGACATCTCAATACCCAGTATCTCTCTCAGCTATCCCGGGAGGAACTTGTTTTTGGGCTACCTCCGATTCAGATGCAACATCTTAGAGTATGTGATGCTTGTCAAGCTGGCAAACAACATTGGACTCCCTTCAAAGATGGAGATTCTTGGCGTGCATCTTAGGCACTTCAATTAATTCATGCTGATATTTGTGGCCCTATGAATACATCTTCAGTTACTGGTTGCAAATATTTTTTGCTTATTGTTGATGATTTTAGTAGAAAAATGTGGGTGTACTTTCTTAAACAAAAATTAGATGCACTTAGTTCATTTCAGAATTTTAAGTTGTTGGTTGAAAACAAGTCTGGCTGCAGTATCATTTCTCTTAGAACAGATAATTGGGGGGAGGATTTTGTTCTCATGCATTCTCCAGTTTTTGTGCTGAACATGGCATCAAGTGCCAATTCACCACACCTTACACTCCTCAGCAAAACAGTGTTGTTGAGCATTGCAATCATATGATTATTGAGATGGCTCGTTATATGTTACAACACAGGAGTGTTCCTAACAAGTATTGGGTAGAATCAGTGTTTACTGCTGTTTACCTTCTGAATCATTCCCCTACTCACGCTGTCAAGAACAAAACTCCTGAAGAATTGTGGTCTAGTTGTAAGCCCAAGATCAGCCACCTGAAGATTTTTGGCTCTCTTGCCTATGTCTGGATTCTTGATGCTAAACATTCCAATTAGATTCCAAGATTTAGAGACTCATGATGATAGGGTACACTGACAACCATAAGGCCTACAGATTGATGGATGTCGACATTGATCATCTCATCTTTAGCTGTGATGTTTTTGATGAAACTCGAGGACCTTTTTTGCCTTCTTTGAGTAGTATTCTGTAGAACAATCTCATAGTATTCCTCTTCCTTTAGCACCATCTGATGAGAGGGACGCTACAACCACTACTTACATTGGACCACCTAATACTGTTGAAGCTCTTGAGAATGACCCTCTTCCAGTTGCTGCTTCTGAATCTCCTCCAGCTCCTCCAGCTCCTCCAGAGATTGGCTCTCCTACTCTCCGACCCAAATGGCGGGTTAAAACCATTAGTGATCTTAGGGATGATGAGCTCATTGAAGGTAGAGTTTCTCGAAATAAGAGCAAACAAATAGTTAATTTTGCTCTTATGGCTAATATTCATAGTGTTTATGAGCCCCAGACTTATTCAGAGGCTCAAGGTATCCCTGAATGGGAACAGGCTATGGAAGCTGAATTTTAGAGTATTCAGAAAAATCAAACTCGAGTTCTTGCTGATCTTCCCGCAGGGAAGAAGCTCATTAGCTGCAAATGAGTATACAAGGTCAGATACAAAGCTGATGTTACTTTAGACAAGTATAAGGCTCGTCTTGTTGCTCGAGGGTTCTCACAAAGGGAAGGTATTGACTATGAGGAGACCTTCGCTCCCACAGCTAAAACGAGTACCATACAACTTGTTCTTGCATTAGCAGCTCAGTTTGGTTGGAAAGTTCATCAGATGGATGTTAAGAGTGCCTTTTTGAATGGTGACTTATAGGTCAAGATCTACATGATGCAACCTTCTGCCTTTAAGGTTGCTTGTCAGGAACACAATCTGTAAACTTGTCAAAGCTCTCTATAGTTTGAAACAAGCTCCTCGGGCTTGGTACATGAAAATTGATAAATATCTAACTGATCATGGTTTTCAGAGGAGTCCATCAGATTCAAATTTATCTATCAAACATGCAAGTGATGATGTCTTGTTTATAGTTGTTTATGTGGATGATTTGATCATCACTGGAAGTTCAACACATTCGATCATTGAGATCAAACAGGATTTGTGCAGCGTTTTTGATATGACAGATTTGGGACTCTTGCACTATTGTCTTGAAATTGAGGTTTGGCAGACTAAACACAGTATCTTTCTTTCTCAGTCCAAGTATGCTAGAAGTCTTCTAGATAGGTTCAAAATGCAGGATTGCAAACTTGCTCTCACTTCTATGGAACTCGAGCTCAAATTATCAGCTCAGTCTGATTCACTTGCTGTAGATGAATCCTTGTTTAGCCAACTAGTGGGTAGTCTCATGTTTCTTACTGCCACCAGACTTGACATTAGTTTTGCTATAAGCTATTTCTCCCGCTTTATGACAGCACCCAAGATTGATCATTGGACAGCTGCAAAGCGTGTCTTGCACTATGTTAGTGGTACTCTTGATTATGGTCTTCTATACACTCAGAAGTCTGATTCTACACTATGTGTGACACAGATTTAGATTGGGCCGACTTTGTTGATGATCTTAAGTCTATCACTGGATATGTGTTTAATTTAGGATCTGCTGTTGTGACATGGACTAGTAAGAAGCAACTGGTGGTGGCCTTATCTTCAACTGAAGCAGAGTATCGGGGAGCAGTTAAGGCAGCTTGTGAGGCTGTTTGGCTTCGGTGGATGCTTGTAGATATGCCTGTTCCTCAATCAGAAACGACTCCTATATTTTGTGATAATTAGGGAGTACTCAAATTCGCAAAGAATCTGGTCTTCCATGAACAAACCAAGCATGTTGAAACACATTGTCACTACATTGGTCAGCTGGTTGAAGACAAATCTATTCAGTTGTTGTATGTTCCCACCGTACAACAATTTGCTGATATTTTCACCAAGTCTCTCGGTTCTAATAAATTTGTAAAATTAAGGGAAGCTATTGGTGTTATTGACAGATTGAGCGTTATGGGAGGGTATTAGAATGTTTCTAATATTAACGCTCAATTTTGTATTTTGTTGTATTTTAGAAGTTTCTATTTTTGTTTTTTTGTCATGTATATATGAGCTTCAAGTTCCTTGTAAATGTATTCAATTTTTATTCAATACACAAGATAATCTTTCGATTATTTTAGAGGTTGCTGGTAAAGAATGCCAGATTCTTAGGTTGGTGAAAGCTCTCTATGGTTTGAAGCAGGCCCTAGGGCATGGTATATGAAAATTGATAAGTACCTTAGTGATCAAGGCTTCCAAAGGAGTTCTTTAGACCCAAATTTGTACATCAAGACTACTGATAGTGACATCATCCTTCTGGTTATTTATGTGGATTTTGATCATCACTAGCAGTTCGACATTTTTGATTCAGGGAATCAAATAGATGTTTATGACAGTCTTTTGATATGACTAATCGTGGGCTCATGCATTATTTCATAGGTGTTGACGTTTGGCAACAGTCTTTTGGTATATTCATTTCTTAGTCCACATATGTCAAGGCTTTGTTAAACAAGTTTCGTATGCAGGATTGCAAGCTTGTATCTACACCCATGAAGAAAGGTTTGAAGTTATCAACCAAGTTTGATTCTCCTCCAGTTGATGACACTACATAGAGGCAACTAGTAGGCAACCTCATCTACCTCTCTACTACTAGACTTGATATCAACTTTGTAGTCAGCTACATCTCACGCTTTATGACAGCTCCCAAGGCTTATCATTGGATGACATCTAAGCGCATGCTTCGTCATGTGATGGGTACTATAGATTATGGACTTCTTACTCTTAGAGTTCTAATTCTAAACTCTGGAGGTTCACCGATTTAGATTGGGCAGGTTCTGTTGACGATAAAAAGTCAACTTTTGGATATGTGTTCTATTTGGGATTTGGTACCGTCACATGGAACAGTAAGAAGCAACAAGAAATTTCTCTCTCCTCTACAGAGGCTGAATAGAGATGGACAATTAAGGCAGGTTATGAAGCTGTTTGTCTTTGTTAGATGCTTGGGGATATGCAGATGTCACCAATAGGACCAACCACTTTTTTTGTTAAGAACAATAACATTATCAAGTTTGCACGAAATCGAGTCTTCCATGAAAAAACCAAGCATGTGGATGTTCACTGTCACTACATAAAGCAATTGGTTGAAGACGTGACAATAAACTTTTAGTATGTTCCTACAACGGATCAAATTGTAGATGTTCTCACCAAGCCTATTGGTCCAGATAAGTTTGTCAAATTCAAAGGATAGCTTGGTTTAATGGATAAATTAACCATTAAGGGAGGGCATTACGATAATAGATAGTTTCCATTTCTATTTAATGGTTATCTCTTGTAAACTACTGTAAATATTGGATTCTTTCTCTAATATTTAGTTAGCTTTTAGTTGCTGTTAGTTATTTGTTAGCTAGAATAGAATGGTTCTATTCTCGATGATCGTTTCCTAAGGAAACATAGTTTATTCATTTGTATATATTGATCATTTGATCTCTGTTAATATCAATCAAAGAATTGACCAATTACTTGCTAATATTAGGTATCTGTTTCTAACTTTTTTCCTTATTTAATTCCCTATAATCAATGCTCATCCTCCTTTTTGACCAAAACTATTGAAGAGACAAAAGGGCTCTTACTTGACCTTATATGTCCCATTTCTACCAGCTCCTTTATTGCCTTTTCAATTTCATATCTGTGTCTTTTGGAGTGCCTATAAGGGTTAGTTATGACTGATTTATCTCCTTCCTCAAGTTCTCTTTATGTGCTCAATACTCTTTTCTGGTTGAACTCCATGTGGAATGTCTCTAAACATCTTACTTTACTTATCCAGCAACACCTTAGCATCAGGCTGATAGGCATGATAATGCATTTAGCTGCCCACTAATTGATCATGTCTCATCAATTTTTCCATTCTTTTGAAGGATACTGCCTTTGGAACACCATATGTCATGCCTTTTAAGAAGATTTTTTCTTGTATCAGCCTCAAATTTCATTTCCATAGTTTGTAAGTTATCTTGAACTCACCAAGTGAACATAACCCGCGAATCCCAAGCATTGCATTTGTGTCACCAATGCTAACCACAGAATTCATTTCTCACCTCGTACTCACCTAATTGAATGCATAAATTTGGTATTTTCCTAGGGCAAGAGTGAAACCATCAACAACCATGACTTCAAAACCTTTACATTCTTCTGTCCTTAAACCTCTTCTTGCCACAACAACACAATGAAATTCTGTGTTGCACCTGTTTCGGTAATAGTAACTATTTGCTGCCCGCACAACACACCTCCAGCTCTCTTATGTTAGTAAGAGTGACTATCGCTGCCCTCACAACACACCTCTAACTCTGAAAGATCCTCTTTTTTGCAAACTGGTTAATTTGCCACAATGCTATTCCTTCCTTGTTCCTGATCAGACTCCTCTGATGAAGTATCTTCCTTACTGGTGTCTGATTTAGTTTGCTGTCCAGAATTTGCTGAACTTGATTCAGGGGCTGTTAAGTTTTCGTGTTGTTTTGGCCTTATCAACACATTTTTGAGTTTGGTCCCAAGGTTCTCTTCACTGAAAACACAATTTTTTCTTCCTAATCTCATTAAGTTGATCATCATCAAATTTGGGCTGCAATTTCTTAGTTTGATCCAAATCTTTATGGGAATGTTTTTTGTCCTTTTCCTTTTTGTGGTTTGAAATCCTTGACTGAAATTTACTCTTTGAAGTAGAAGCTTCCGTTTCTCTTACCCTTTGAATTGTCTCTTGCAAATTTGATGGGTTGAAAGCTTTAACCCAATCCCTTAATGGTTCCATCAACCCATCCACAAAGAGTACTGCTCATCTTCTCTGCAAAATATTGGCAATTGATACTGTGTCACAAGCCATGATTGATATATCCACAATATAAATATATTATTAATACCATAGTAATGAGACTCGCCGCGAGTCGTCCGAGTCAGCGAGTCAAGTTACCTCAGCACCGGTGACCTTGGCTTGGCGGTTCAACTCGGCCAACTCAGCTGACTCGCTTGACTCGGCTGACTCAGCTGACTCGCTTGACTCGGCTGACTCAGCTGACTCGCCTAGGTGACTTGGCTGATTTTTAATTTTTTTGCCTTTGTAGTTACGTAATCGATGTATGTGATCAAATTACCTTCTATTTTATGATGTTATTGTGTCTTTAATCTTTATTCAAGAATGGGTGCATGGAATTAATTTAAATCCAAAAAAATCTCTAAATTTCAAGGGTTTTATCACTTTGCCGAGTCACTATCGAGTCCGAGCTGGGTCACGAGTCAAGTTACCCTTGTCAAGTCCGAGCCGGGTCCAAGTCTCGTTTCTTTGATTAATACATATATAGTTCAAAACAACTCAGAACCTAACCATACAGAGTTGATTCATTATTTAGTCAGCATATCATTTTATTATATTAATTATTGGATAAATGTATAAACAACTAAATGAAAGCACATAATGCTGTAGATATTCATTACTAAATTATTATCAATCAGGAAATGTTATATATATACTCATTATATTAATAAGTTAAAATAATGTAAGTCATCAATAAATATACTCACAAATATAACCAAAGCACTTAAAGCATTACCATCAACTAACAAATGCCATATCAGTTGACTGTCAACAAGGAAAGTGCGTGACTGTAGACAAAGCACCACTTGGAGGATGTAAGAGAGGATTATTGACATGTTGGATTGGCATCAAAAGGGGAAAAGGACAACCACTGGCAGCACTGTGTTGGTAACACAATGTTGTGGAGAATAAATTGTTGCGAAAAATCCCTCTAAGGTAATACGAAGTAGCATGGGAGGAAAAGCAGAGATACACGACTATAAAGTGGAGATTAGTATAATAAAACATAAGGGTGTGGTGGAGACGGCGGACAACAAAGAGTTTGCCGAGTCCAATCAATACAGTACACAGCTATTACAATTATTTCAGGGGCATCTGGTTGCCTTGAATAACCGTATGGCCCTGAATAGATAAAAGAAGACAGATATATAATTCAAGAATTGGTATTGATTGAACCAGCAGGTTAATTGATCTGGTGGTTCATGCTAGGTGGAATCTTTATTTGTTAGGTATTAATTAATATAGAAGTAATACAAGCTTGACACATTTGTAAAATTCATAGATTGACAAATATGTGCATTGTGAATAACTATGTTAATATAGTTAACTGATAGTACAAGACAATTATATATTGAATCTGTTATAGATAAGGACATATCAAGATATATACAAAGAAATATATTCCTCATAATAAAAATTGGAATTATATAGTTACATATTATATGAATATATGTTTGTAATACAGAGGATGTTTGTAGTCTATTCTCAAATCACTTACTATAGCCCCTTAAGAAGATATGTTTCTGTCAATTCGGGAGGAGAGTAAATTCTCACAAGATATGTGAATTCCAAGATAGGTAAGGATATGTGCCTTGAGGGAAAATCCCAAGATCGGTACGAACATGCAGTCCCAATGCCTTGAGGAAACCTGCTTGTAGATTAGTGTCAAGTGCCCTATGACATGGAAATTCCCATCCTCCTCATTTGCATGTTTAAGAGAGAAGGAATCAGGCTTAAATGCGTTAATTATTATGAACTATTTATTGTTTATCCAAATAAATACAATTTAGATGCATAATAATGTATGTTAAACATTGAAAATTGACAGCCTCTGATAGGAGGCATTACATACTGAGAGTTTCTGAAGATCTGCAATGGAAGATTCCATTGAATCTCACTGTTTTTAGTTGTGCCAACTTCTTGAAATCCAATTCCAAATCCTTCTTATCAAAGTGGTCTATAAGCTTCGGACACAATTTTATCATGACCTAATGTAATCAACCCATGATACCACCATGCATGAGCACTACCCTCCAAATGCAAATCTGTGAATTTCATAGCTTCATCTCAGACATAGGCTTGGGCTGGAAAAAGGCATCTAGTTTCTGGACTCAGGACTTTGCTGTGACCATACCTGAATCATCAATATATGGTATTGTTACCTTGCCTACTTTCCTTTGCAACCCTTGGTTCTGAAATCTACCACCACCTCCTCTGCATGGTCTATTTCTTTCTCTGAAAGCTATATTCTCTGGAAGAGGCATTTCAACCTGAAAATCAACACCGAAAGCTTGCCAATATGTCCAAACTTTTCAAAAAATACTTGATCTGTTTGTTCATTTCCACCTGGAGATTATTCACTTGACTAAATTTAGCTTTAGTGATCTAGAATTAGCTGTAGACCTAGAAGCTCTTGGCTTTTTGTTCCCATTATTTGTTGATCCATGTCCATGATTTCCATTGTTATCATTCTGTCTTGCATTACCATGGTTGCCATTTTGTTGCACCAGTTGAGTAATCATTTGAGTCATTTGCTGGTGAGACTCTGTCAGCATGTTCATCATTTCTCTTTGTGCTCTAGCCAACGCCCCTAATGCATTCTCAATACCACTGTTATTGTGAGCATTTCTATCCTCCATTGTTCCTGCACAATTGTCAGTCTGTCCAAACTCTGGTTGCTGGTTTGAAGTAGGATTTGATTTATTCCTATGGAGATAGTAATGATGAGTTGATGGGCACATAACAAGCCAACATGCTGCAAGAACTCAATCTGAGCTCTGGTACCACTGTAATATGATAACCCCCAATTCTGTTTTCTTTCCCTTTACAGTTTTAGAACAATTAAACTTAAATTCACCCACTGTGCTGTTAATTCTGTCATTCCTTATGGAGATTAATATTTTTCTCTTTTTTTAAGAAAAGGAAGAAACAAATACTAAGCATCAAAACATAACAGCAACTCCAATGTTCTTTTAAGAATCATATGCACCAAAATTACTGCTTCAAGTTTTCTAACCTGTACCAATTCTTTGCGGAGTTCACTCAAAGGTTGCAGTCTTAATTTAAGCTGCAGAGTCATTTAATCATTGTACACTGATGAAATAGTTGCTTTGTGACTTCTTTAGACACCTTACAAAAACCTTTTTTTTCCTTGTATATTTCCAGAACCGATAAGATGAAAGTGAATAATGGTTCCTCAAATGTCAAATCATTAGCAAGTTAATACCATAATAGCTCTGAAAGTTGTGTGGCTAGCAGCCTGTGGATGATTATACAGAACTCTCGACCAATACTCATTGCTGTTGAAATTTCTTCAACAACCACAACACTTCGTGGCTTCCCAGACCCAATTCCTTCAACTTTAATGAATTGGTTCCTTCAGCCAACAATCAGAGTAAATGGTTTGCTTCTTACAGTAAACACCTGCTGTGCATGCTGTTCCGCTAGACGCTGTATTTTAGAGGATTTTCGTTGTCATCTTGGCTTGTCACTTAACTTCCCAGCCACTTCAATGCCTAAAGAGTACAGACCGTCTGCACACATCTACAGCTGGTTGTTACTTCATTTTCAAAATCAAAGTTCAATTCGAATGCATATATTATTTGTCCCTGTTTTAAAACAGATAGTTCTCCCTTGGCATTTCACAAAGTTGTCTTAGCTGTTGAAATCTTTCTTCTCAGTATTTACCTAAGATACGGATTTGTCCCCGGGATAGCTGGATGCAGAAGTGGAAGCAGGCGGATGCCCAATGTGTTTGGATGCCCTATGGAGGCTAGCCGGAAGCCAGCTACAAGCTTCCAGATGCGGCTTCAAGATACTTGGCTTTCAGCTGCATCCAGAAGCCTGTGGCTGGCTTCCGGCCAGCCTCCACAGGGCATCCGGACGCACCCAAAGGAATCTGCGGGCTCAACGCCCAGAACTATTTAAAAACACCCAAAAGTTGTTTTTGTTTGCATGTGCTCTAATTCAAAATTTCAGGTCTTTTTTGCAAGGAAACCCTAAAACGACACTAAAGGTGAATGTTGAAGCATTCACAACTCATTTGGGAACTTTGTTTGTAGTTACAATCTACTTCTCATTTGGTCTCTAGTTTGCATTGTGAAGGCAAGTTCAGCATTTTCAAAGAACATTGATCGGAGGGCGAGAGATAGCTTCCTCAAAGGAGTTTACAGCATTTATGGTAAGTGATCAATCCCATTCTTGAGTATTTTGATGAAAATTTTCAATTTTTTTATAAAGATATAAAGCAGCAAGTTTGGGTATCTATTTTAGTAGTTCTTTTTTCCATTTTTTTGCACTATTATGCATGATGTTCACAGTTGTTAGGACCTCATTAAAATTTATTTATTTTCTTATATAATAGGTTGCAAAAATCTAGGCAAGAAGAGCGCTAGTATTAGTGCTAGTCAAAGTTCAGTGGGGGGCCAAGGAGGGCAAGGGATTGATAAATATTAAAATCTATTTATTTTCTTATATAATAGGTTGCAAAAATCTAGGCAAGAAGAACACCAGTGTTAGTGGTAGTCAAAGTTCAGTGGGGGGCCAAGGAGGGCAAGGGATTGATAATTCCAAAACTGATATAGGATCTCCTTTGTGGAGACATACAACATGGATAACACAGGTTTCATGAGGTGGCTTATACTATTGGAAGTGCAATTATTGTCAAAGTAACAAAGGAAAACCTTTCAATAGCTCATATTCTTGGGTGAAGCTTCGTTTTATGGGCTTTGATGGCAGAGGATTTGGAATGTGCAAAGGCAAAAATGGTACTGGGATGACTAGATTAGAAATAGTTTCATTTGTAAGAGAACAAAAAGCTGTTGATGCATTGGTCAAAAGTTCAAAAAATGCTACAGTCAAGCTCCATCCTCAAGGAACAAGATGCATGCACCCACTGAACCAATTATACCCTCCTGACACCCATTCTTGCAAGTACGTGTACTAGAAGAGGATGAGGTAGAAGTGGGAATTTTAACACACAAAAGAGGCCCATTGCACACCGCATTTAAAATAGAGGCAAGAGACCGTGCTGATGAAGCTATTGTAGGTTGCCTCCATGCAAATGGGCTTCCTTTCAACTTGGTGAGATCACCATATTGGAAGGAAATGATGACAACAATCAAAGAATCACTAGCTGATTACACAAGCTCGGTGTATGAAAATGTGCGTACGACTATATTGCAACAAGAGAAGACACATATAGAGAAAGACCTTCAACCAATCAAAAAATCTTGGAAAACTTTGGTCTAACTATTGTGTTAGATGTTTAGAATGATACAAGAAACTGACCATTGATTAATGTGATTGCAACGTCCCCCAAAGGGGCATTGTTTTTGAAGGTTGTTCATCATGAGGGGAAGTGAAGGATTCCAAATTCATTTCTAGAATTATTGAGGCCATCGAGATGGTGGGTGGTGAGAATGTGGTACAGGTGGTCACAAACCACACGAAATATTGCAAGGGTGCAGGTGCTTTGGTTGAGAGTCGGTATAACCATATTTTTTTGGACCCCATGCACCGTACACTCCCCTAACTTGGTTATGCAGAATATTCGCACTCAAATGAATTGGGCAAAGAAAATATACCAAGAAGGGGAAGAGATACAAATGTTTGTGACAAACCACCACATGTCACAATCCATGTTTAGAACACACTTCAAATTGGAGTTGCTGAAGGTAAATTAATTTTTTGAAATTACTAAGTTTCAATGTTTCATGGATTTGTAATTTAGTTAAAATTTATAACTTTATGGTCAATTGACATATTGTTAACTTGCTTAGGTTGCTCAGACCCGTTTTGCATCTCATACAATTGTTATTAGATGACTCCTCAAGGTAAAAGATACATTGAACCAAATGGTCATGGAAGGCCTCAAATTTAGAAAGAGCCCAAAGGGTCAAGGATTTGGTCTTGGATGAGAGTTGGTGGGCTCATGTGGCATATGTATTGGATTTCACCGAGCCCATCATGACTATGCTCCGCTTTTCTGATACAAGCACTCCTTGATTGGGGGATGTGTATGATGGCATGGGCACCATGGCTAAGAAGGTAACACATTCTATACAATCACATGAGGGTGACCCCACACAAAGCGAAGACATGCAATCAAGTGGAAGCAATCATCCACCATTGCTAGGAGAAGATGACTACCCCATTGCACCTCCTTACATATGTCTTATCTCCTATGTGCTATAGTGAGGAGGTATTTGGTATGCCAAGTAGACTTGCAACATTTGCGGATGAGGAGGTTGCTGAGGGGTGCCACAAAGCTCTTACAAGATTCTTCCCACTGGAAGAAATGCATGAACAAGTGAGGCTAGAATTTGGGCTGTTTGCTTTGGGATTAAAGAATTCTCCATTTACATCTTGCAATCAAGGTCCTATAACAAGTAAGTTTTTAATTTTTTGTTTTGTTTTATGTTTACGACTTGCATTGTAGAATTTAGTGTTTCACACATTCTTTAAAATTTATTTCCTTTTCATTTGTATGTTCTATAACCACTATCTAGGTTGCTAGTTCTTCTGCTGCTGAAAGGAATTGGAGCACATACTCCTTTATCCATTCAATGAAGCACAACCGGTTGGGCTCCAAGAAAGACGAGGACTTGGTCTTTATCTACACCAACTTGCGTCTTTTGTCACGTAAGATTGATCATTACAAGGAAGGGATAACAAGGCTTTGGGATGTAGTCCCTGAGTGTGCGGATTTGGATGCAACACTACACGATCTTACTACACTTTGAGATGGTGCTGATGATAGTGTGGCACATGGTGCATCTAGCATAAGTGGAACCCTTTTTGGTTCAGATGATCTTTTAGCAGTTGGAGATGATGACGGGAATGTGGATTTCTTGCAAATCCTTATGATTCAGACTCATATGCATATTAGTTGATTGAATCTTTAATCGCAAACTAAGTTTTTTATTTTGTCAGAATCTTGAACATGACCTATTGGAACTCATTGTCTAAGACAAAACTTTGATGTTGAACAAGCACATATTGATATATCATATGAATTTTGAGATATCTTGAATTTTGATAAAGGGTGTAGTATTGTAGTCATACTATCAAATGTTTTGTTTTTGTATATTTTTTGCATTTCTTTGCATAATATATATATATATATATATATATATATATATATATATATATATATATATATATATATATATATATACACACGCTTCCTCCTACATCTGCATCCGCATCTGAATCAATAACTTAGGTATTTACCAATAATTCATTCTTAGGCTTTGAAGGAACAGTCGTAAAAACTCCCGTAAATGCATAAAGAAATTCTTACTCTGAAGATTATTGATGCTTTCCACACTCTCAGATAGCTCCCGAAACAACTACCAAACTTAGTCCTGTCATAACATTGCCAATTTCTAAGGTTTTATTTACTATCGTGGGCACCTCTTCTAGTACCGAAGACAATGTCTCTCTAGAAAAAATAACGCATTTCTCACGGAAGCAGAATAATTCTCCAAACGGTAGAAAATCGTTTGATTCAATAATTCTCTCCTGCTCTCCCAAACTCTGTAAATTGTCAGTCAGTCTTCCGAAATTGATTCCATACACTGTTATTCCCCACTCTTTGTAACTAACAAGTGTCTCTTTACATTCAAGAAGTAATTCTTGCTTCTTGAGAGTGCAACTCCTTGGTAGGGTTCGATGTTTTGCTTTGGGCAGTGACCCATTTGGTTAACATTGTGTTCTGCAAGGCACTTAGAGCTTAATAGACAATTATTTGGAGGTATTGAGATGCCTTGGCGAAAACAAGTGGAATACATTTTCTTAGTCTAAACACATTTTTCTCATGTGGTTGGTTGTTCAAAATTGATGTCTTGCTTGGTATAATTTGTGAAGGTGGTCTTTCAGGGGCCCTCAATGTCCGTTTTGTGTGTTAATAGTGAGGAGTTTTTTTCTCTTCATTTCTTTATTGTTTCTTTGCCAAGAAGATTTGGCACTTTTGGTGGGGTATTTGGGGTCTCAGGCTTGTTGGCATGTCTCCTCTTTGACCAAGTTTTAGATCCGTAAGGGTAAATCCCTATTAGAACCTCTTTTATCATTTGGCATATTTGGAAAGGAATTAGAGGATTTTTTAGGATGCTAGGGTGGTTGTTCAAAACTTGTGGTGAAAAATTATTCATCCTCTTCGTGAGACTATTTGGCATAGTGTGACTTGGTTGGAGGTGTGGATCCTAGGGATGTTATTTGTGATTGTCTTAATTTTCCTCTTCAAGGTTGTGCTTTGATGTATGTAAGTTAGGTCATGAGAAGTAGATGCAAACATCTTTTTCTAAGGATCAATTGAGAGGTTTGTTAGACCCCTCCTCGAGAATTTTAAAATTTAACACCGATGGTTCACAATAGGGGAATCCTAGGCATGCTGGCATTGTTGGAGTTGGCCATGATAGTTTTGGTGATATTTATGTAAAGTTTCTTACCAGATTTCAAATTCAATGGCAGACTGATGCACAATTTTATTGCAGTTATGATCATTGTTGACAAAGGATAGATTTGCTCCAAAATTTGTAGAAGTTAGTATGGAGATAATATAATATTCTTGAACTTAGAATGTCCTTCGATCCTTTGATTTGCTTGCATTAATTGATTTCGATGACTTGTTTACTCGGGCGGATCAATTATACATATCATACGAAAGGTTGTGATGGTGAATGGTCATGTCTCTGAATGGAGACATGGACATTCACAATCACACCAGTTCGATGTAACTAATCGCGCTCGATTAGTTTATAGGCTTAACACAAGTATAACAATGTATTACTAATCATAATGACTACAACTTGATATAAAATATGGATCGATGGTGATCTAAATCAAAGGAATAAGAAATAAGTTTCGATCATACCTTGAATGATCTCAAAAAATATATATATGATCGTCGGTTCCAACCGTGTATTGATTCTCATACAACAATGATAAGTATGCATATATATACAACCGTATGTGCAACATACTGTTGTATATATATACATATGTATGCTGGTCACATATTTGTCAGACCAAAGCTATATGCTTTAACACTACCTCTTAGCTAGGAAAGATGAAGTGCATATATATAAGTTCTTATTTGAAAAGTAATATCCTCTAGATATATTAAGAAAATCAAGTCTCATGATATTCTTTCTAGTTATGGTGTGTACACAGATATCAAGTCTCATGATAACTACCATAAAAGATCATGGTATATCCATAGATATTATGTCACATAATGTCCACCATGAGTTTGAACATATTGATCTTCAACAAATATCAAGTCACATGGTATCCATCAACATGCTCTTTTAACTATGATGATTTTTCCATGAATATCAAGTCACATGATATTCATCATGATAGTAATCTAATAATTATAAAGTCGTCACCTATATTATTAGAATCAACATTTCATTATAAAAGATTGTCACCTTTTAATAATGTACATAAGGTAGGCCCATAAGTTATAGTCACACATATGACAAAAGAGTTTACATTTTAAACATCTTTGTTAAAATAATACAAATTTACAAAGTTGAGACTCAATCTCATAAACTTACGTTTCAACCATACCAAGTTTTTTCTGAAATGATCAACCTTCACTTTAGGAAGAGGCTTGGTGAGAATGTCAGCTGTTTGATCACCTGTATTAATATATTCCAACTGAATAGCTCTTCTTTCCACCATGTCTCTTATGTAGTGGTAAGAAATTTCTATATGCTTGGATCTATCATGAAATAATTCACAGATAACTTGATACAACTTTGGTTATCACAATGAATAGTGGTAAGTTTCATAGGCTTACAATAAGTTAGAAAGCAACTTTCGAAGCTACATTGCTTCTCTAGCTCCCATTGCTGCTGCAATATACTCTGCCTCAGTAGAACTCTGAGCAACAGAAGCTTGCTTTCTGCAAATCCAAGAGATCATGGCTGATCCTAAGCTAAAACAACATCTTGATGTGCTTTTCCAATCTTTTACATTTCCGGCCCAATCAGAATCAGTATATCCATGTAACTCTAAGCTGGTATTCTCATATTTAAGTTCATACCCAATAGTACCTGGGAGATACCTTAATATATGCTTTAAAGCAACAAGATGAATCTCACAAGGTTCACACATGAACTGACTTAATGCATTTACAACATAGCAGATATCAGGTCGAGTGTTTACGAGATACATCAGGGAGCCAATTTTCTGTTTGTATAAAGTAGGATCAACTAGTCTGGATTCAACACTTGCTTTCTTTAGCTTGTGTAAGTTGGTTTCCATAGGTGTTGACATAGGTTGATAGTCCCACATTCCAAATCTTTTCAGAATATCAATAATATACTTCTTTTGATGCATAAAGATATTCTCAGACTTTTAACGCACTTCTAAACCAAGGAAGTAATGAAAAATTCCTAAGTCCATTTCAAATTCAGAAGCCAAATCTTCCTTACATTGATTAATGAGATGTTCTTCCCCTGTAATCAGAAGGTCATCAACATAAAGAATTAGAATTAGCATATCACCTTTAGTTACATTAAAGTAAAGATTTGGATCAGCCACACTCTTGGTGAATCCAAGACTTACAAGGTATTTAGCAATCCTTTCATACCAGGCTCGAGGAACCTGTTTGAGTCCATATGGAGCCCTCTTCAATTTATATACATAAGAGGCAACATCATGAGTCACAAATCCTTCTGGTTGTTCCAAGTATACTTTTTCTTCAATTGTTCCATTTAGAAAAGCAGTTTGTACATCCATTTGATGGATTTTCCAACCTTTGGCTACTGCAATGGCTATTACAGCTCTAACTGAGATATACCTGGCAACTGGTCAAAAATTTCTTCAAAATCGATTCCTTCCTTTTAGAGAAAACCCTCTAGCCACAAAACGAGCTTTATGTTTTTCAATGCTACCATCTGCAACATACTTAACTTTGAAGAGCCATTTTCAAGAAACAACATATTTTCCTTTAGGTCTAGGAACTATATCCCAAACATCATTTTTTAGTATCGACTAATATTCTTCCACCATTGCCCAAGCTTGATATTTAAGTGCTTTTGAAGCACTTGAAGGTTCAGGGTTTGGACTCTCACACATGAATGCACTGTATGTCAATTTTCTAGGTCTTTTGCTTTCTCGGAAAGTCCTTGAAGGTGCTGCAAATCCATCTCCTTCCTGTATAATTTTCCTTGCCCAAAGTGGCCTTTTAAAATGATCAAGACTCTCTTCTTGAGTCTCAGGAAGGATCTCAGTTTCATTTGAAGTCTCTTCAAGGTACTCCTTCTGAATCTCAAGAGCATGAGCCTCTTCTTGGGATAAGTCATCTGTATCTAGTTCATCTGAAGTTTTGGCTCTTTTGAAAGTAATATCTTCTTAAAAAATGATATCTCTATTGAGTTCTATTTGTTTCTGTGCAGGTATGTAGACTCTGTATCCTTTTACTGTTTTACTAAAACCAATAAGAATTCCTTTTCTTCCAGTAGGTTCTAACTTTCTCCTTTTCTCCTTAGGTACATGAACATACACAAGACATCTAGATATCCTTAAATGACTAATGTTAGGTTTCTTTACTGAAAATGGTTCTTCAGAGGTCTTATTGCCCAAATACGGGTGAGGACATCTATTCTGAATATAGGCTGTTGTATTAGATGCTTCAACCCAAAATGACATGCTCAAGTTTTGATAAAAAAATATAGCCCTAGCAGCTTCTACAATAGTTCTGTTTCTCCATTCAACAACTCCATTTTGTTGAGGATTGTAGGGGACTGTAAACTCACTCTTAATCCCAACGAGTTTGCATAACTCTTTAAATATTTCAGAAGTGTACTCTTTCCCATTATCTGTTCTCAAAACTTTAATTTTCTTTCTAGAGGTGTTTTTAGTGATTGTTTTGAATTCTTTAGACTTAGAAAGGATCTCTTCCGATTTTTTGCACTTAAGGAAGTATATCCATGTCTTCCTTGAAAAATCATCAACAAATATCACATAGTGCATGAACCCTCCTATGGATGGTAAAGACATGGGTCCACATAGGTCAGAGTGCACTAGTTCCAACACTTTTAGTTTTGCTCACACTATGATGAAGTGATTTTTTAGTGTTCTTCCCCAAGGCACAACCTTTACATGATTCCTTGTGAATATGGCTTAATTTGGGCATTCCAGTTACTAACTTCTCCATAGATGTTAGGGCATGAAAGTTGATATTACCTAATCTTCTATACCATATTTCATTTGAATCTGAAGTCTCATGCACAAGTGCAAAGTTTGACTTAGTGCATAGCTCATATAATAGTCCTAGTCGTACTCCTATTGTTAGAGCCTTCTTTATGGTTGAATTCTTAGGCCATGCTAGTACCTTGCCTTCCATGAATGCAATTCTATAGCTGTCATCTTCAAGTTCAGATATAAATATTAAATTCCTTTTAATACCTGGTACATAAAGAACTCCAAAAAGCTGAATAGAATTTCTAAATTTCAATTTGATGGTGCAGGTCCCAATTCCTTTTACGGAATGTGTAGAGTCAACACCAATTGTAACTTCTTCATCTGTTTCTATTTGCATGCTTTCTAGGTTATCCTGATAGCCAGTGATGTGTCTTGAAGATCCACTGTCAACTATCCAAGTGTTTGATTTGGTTGATATTTGACTGGACAATGCTGAATAGAAGGCATATTTCTCGGATTCATGACCTTCATTTGATTCACCAATTGTAACTCCCTCATCTGTTTCTATTTGCTTGCTTTCTAGGTTATCTTGATATCCAGTGATGTGTCTTGAAGATCTGCTGTCAACTATCCAAGTGTTTGATTTGGTTGATATTTGACTGGACAATACTGAATAGAAGACATATTTCTCGGATTCACGACCTTCATTTGATTTATCAGATTTGGAAAATGATGCTTGAGGTTTCGATCGATCAGGACAATTTATTGCATAATGTCCATATTGATCACATCTTTCTTTTGTTTTGACTGTCCCTTTCCATGAAAGTTTCTTTTCCTTTTGTTGTTCTTCTTCTTTCCCTTCTTATAAGAGTTGGTGTTAAGAACTTGAATGTCTTCATTTGAGGTTTTATGTTTTCCTTTAATCATTAATCTCGATTCTTCTTGAAGACAATCAGATCTTAAATCAATCTAGTTTTGGGATTTTAGATCTTGCACTTATACCTTGTACAAAGGATTCCCAAGAATTTGGAAGTCCTCCTAACGCTATTAGGGATAATTCTTGGTTGTCAATCTCATAACTGATTGCAAATAATTGATCTCTCAAATTTGTGATTCTCACGAAGAAGGCATTTACAGTTTCTCCTTTATTCATGCTGATATTATTCATGTGTCTTTTAAGAGCAAGTTTTCTGCCAGTGTTATTTATTATGAATGCATTTTCAAGAGCTCTAAACATGCGATATGCTGTTGCATGTTTCAGCACTATAGGCACTGTGATCTCGAACGACATCCACAATTATCTTCATGGCCTTCTCATTATTCTCGATCCATAATGTTTTCTCTGGATCATCTTTAGGTTCTTCCTTATCTTCTCTTACAAAAGATTCCAATTTGTTTTCTTTTAATAACATCATTATACGAAGTTTGCAGGATTCGAAGTTATCAGCACTTGTAAGGTGGTGTTTGAATCTTAACATGTTTGTCATCTTGTAGAGAAAAGAGAGATTGCAATCTACTGTGAAATCTGATCTCTTAAATTTAATGAGATCTCTCTTTAACAAGGCTTTGATCCCATGTAAAGTTTCTTACTAGATTTCAAATTCGATTGCAGACTGGTGCACAATTTTAATGCAGGTTTGATGTTGACAAAGGATAAATTCGCTCCAGAATCTGTAGAAGTTAGTGCAGAGATAATATAATATTCTTGAACTCAGAATGTCTGTCAATCCTTTGATGTGCTTGTATTAATTGATTTTGATGCCTTGTTTACTCTGGTGGATCAAGTATACTTATCATACGAAAGGTTGTGATTGTGAATGGTCATGTCTCCATTCATGTCTCTGAATGGAGACATGGACATTCACAGTCACACCAGTTCGGTGTAACTAATCATGCCCGATTAGTTTTCAGACTTAACACAAGTATAACAATGTATTACTAATCAAAAGGACTGCAGCCCTATATAAAATATAGATTGATGGTGATCTAAATCAAAGGAATCAGAAATAAGTTTTGATCATGCCTTGAATGATCTCAGAAAATATATATATGATCGTCGGTTCCAACTGTGTATTAATTCTCATAAATGGAGACATGGACATTCACAATCACACTAGTTCGGTGTAACTAATCATGCCCGATTAGTTTTCAGAGTTAACACAAGTATAACAATGTATTACTAATCATAATAACTGCAGCCCGATATAAAATATAGATCGATGGTGATCTAAATCAAAGGAATTAGAAATAAGTTTTGATCATGCCTTGAATGATCTCAGAAAATATATATATAATCGTCGGTTCCAACTGTGTATTGATTCTCATACAGCAATGATACGTATGCATATATGTACAGCAGTATATGCAACATACTGTTGTATATATATACATATGTATGCTGGTCACAGATTTGTCAGACCGAAGCTATATGCTTGAACAATTTAGTTTATTTTTTTGTTTATTTGGAGATTTTGTTATTATATTATTGGTAAAGATATTGTAGCTGCGAGAGAGTTCATGGCGTGCTCGTGTTTTTCATTTGGAGTTTTCTTGTTATGAACGCCTCCATATGAACTGGCATTCTTATGGCCTGCTTACGTCTTTGTGTGTCTTGGCATTGTCATCACTGAAAGAGCATCTATGTGGAAAGCTCATTGGTTGCGACTGCAAGGCACTGGTTATTAGATGACTTGGCATCCGTTATTCACTTTGCATTGTATCTCATTGGTTCATGGCTTTGTATCATTTCAACATGATGTTTTTGTTTACTCTCAAGGTACTGGAGAGTCTTGTTGGTGCTGGTAACGGTTGTCTCTTAACTAACCAGGAAAGCCTCTTCAGTTACGGAGACAATTCAATGATTTTGGTGTTGGAGAAACAATAAGATACACTAATGGCACATTCATTATCATTATCATGAATTTCTGTAGAGCTGGGTTCATTGTATATGTTTGGTGTGTATTGCCTGAGAACTAAATTGCTGTTGTATATGCGCTCTGTATATGATCGACACAGTTATCTTTGCTCAGTCTGAAAAGAGAAATGTATCACTAGCAGCTAGTAGGAAGATAGTGAGTGTCCACTGAAATTTTACCGAAAGACTTGATTGATACTGCTGGCATTTTATGTGTATCATTTCTGCAGTGTATGACAATGTGTGTGTAAGAAAGGCAATCTGTCTTTAGTATTTTTGATTAGTGATTGTTAAGTGTTAACAACCTCTGTGAAAGATTCATTCCAGATTAAAGCTTGAGAGCTTTGTATTGAGTCCCTTTGATTATAATTTATTTCAATAATTTTTTTTTTTTGAGTGGCTGGGTTTTTCCCTCGAGTAGGAGGGTTTTCCAAGGGTATCTCTGCTCATGTATTTGTTTTACTTGTTTCTGTTTGCTGTTTATCTCTATGCTATTCTGGTTGAAAACATTAACAAGTATTCTACAGCTGTTGTTTTAAATAATACATATCAAGTTGATGCAAAAACCACACAATTTCATTCCATCAAGATATTTTGTTCTCAAGTAATGCTTCTAAATTCATGCATTCCCCTTTTAGAGTAATTAATAGCCTCATATATTGTCAAATGGAAATAAATTTTATTGCATTTGAGTACAAGCAGAGCCATCTTCATGTTTCATAGAAGATATGGGAATTATGTGTCAGTATTTAAGCTTCCAAATTGGCAAATAGTAATCCATATCTTATTTATCATTATTTATATCTCTAAATTTGTGTGTTATGAAACTCTTAAACTTAATACCGTTTCTTGCTTTTTCAAATATTTAATTGTTTTCTTTTATTTCAGAGACCACAGTTAAAACCATTGAAGAAACTTTTAAGGAATTTACAGCAAAAGAAGACATTGCCATTGTGCTAATCAGTCAATATGTAAGTAATATGACATTCTTTTTGTTTGGTTATCTCAATTCTTTCATATTCATTTTTGTGTGCTTCTAAAAACATTACAAAAATATAATTGATTTCAGCTTCATAGAAGTCGCTGTCTCTAAGTAACAAATTTTCTCTATATTATTATATCAAAGTTCTGCTGAATGTTTTTGCCCTTACACATAGAAATGGAAGTCTGGGAATGTTCCTGATACAAAAGCATGTAGTAGTTTTTCTGCCCTTCTGAGTGAATCATAGTGAAACTAATGATGTAATGCAACTAGTGAGGAATTTTTTGGTAAGTTTGCAGTCTGCATAGGATCTTGTTGTAGGAGCTCTGAAATATGTACACTCACAGGAGCAACATTTGCAGTTCTTGAAAAAGTGTGTTTTCGATCTTGTTTCCTTGATGCATGTTCCAATTTTTCAAGTTGTTTGGCCCAATCAGATTTTGCAACACAGATTTAATACTTCTAACATCTATTGCCAATTGGTATTGAAACTTGTGAATACTTACATGATTTTGATTTCTGTCTGATTAGATGTCAGTATGTGTATGATTTTTAAAGGAAAACTTGTGAATAACCAGACAATATTATGTATTTTTCTCTCAAAAATAGCCAATACAATTTAGTCATAGATGCAATTTGAGTTTGGAATATAAGTGACAGTTTTTTGGGGCTGAAATTTAGTACGACCAAGGAAACCCTATTGCTGGACTTACTGAAGCCTGACTCGTGATGTGGGGTGAAAGTGGTGAAACTAAAATGATTTGAACTATAAATTTGTTGTAAATCAAATTTAGGGGCAGTTCACAGACTCGGGGAGTGCTCTGCAAGCCCAAAATGTTAGACATCGCAGAAACATGGGAAGTAGTAAGCAGAAACTTGGCAATTGTGAAATTATTGAAAACTAAAATTATTAAAAGAACATTTTTTCTCAAAATTTACTTACAAACTTTATCAAATATAAATTGACATCACAAAAGAGAAAATGCATAGTTTTATAGCAAAATATATATGTGAAAAACACATTTAAACCATGATTTTACCTGTGTAGGCATTTTGACCAATACTTTGCATCTATAGGAGCTAAATTTTTCAAAAGAGAAAAATAGCGAGTATCCACAGGGTTTGCAAACTATGATCTTTAAGTATCTTTCTGTTCAAAGAAGTAGTTGCAAAATTTGTTGACATGAAATTTCTCTCAACCTAAACAAGATTAATAATATAATTCCTTAAAAATTTTCTATGTAGCTGGACATTTTCAAAAAATCTCCTTTGAATAAAATTGATGTACCAATGGTTGCATCAATCATAGTTGGAAAACTCACCCAAGTGAAAAGCTTGCCAAGATGTGGAAAAAATTTGGGAAAACTGGGTCAGTTTTCGGCAAGATCTTGGCAAAAAACTTAGAAACTTAAAAAATTGCTTAAATTTAACTAGAAATGTATTTTTTTTGCAAAATTCAATGAAAAGATGCATCCAATGAGTCAATAAATGAGAACACAAAGCAAACAAGCTTAGTCTAGATATATTTAAACACAGAGTGGGTACAAAGTCACATTCTCACGAGGAATGCCGATAGTTGGAAGCAAAATAATAAATATTTTATGTTAAACTAAAAGAAATACATCAGTACAATCACATCTTCCTCTTCCTAGCTCTAGTAAAAACTAAGGGAGAGGTAGAACTAGAGGGTATCCAGAGAGCCTCAATCAGAGAGCCTGGCACCCAATAATCCTATAGATTTGTCATGTTACATAGAGTACCCTTCGAGTCATCAATTATTCAATTCATTTTGTGCTTGTTGTGTTATGGCATGTTGATGGATTCATGTAAAGATCTTTCCCACATGAAAGGATTTAATTAGTTTGGTTAATCACTGGAGGTATTAGATGGTCAATAATTAGTTGGGTACAGTATTTTATTACTATTGAATTTTTAATGTTAACCACTTGAATTAATTCCAATGAAATGATTTTGTTGGAGTCACGAGTCTTCAGTCCTAGACTCCTAAGCCATAAACACATTCAATCGCTAAGAAATTAACTAAGAAAGTAAATTTTTTTAATATGAGAAGTAAATTTGTACCATTACTTTTTTCCTTTTTACAAAGCCAAGATGCTTTTCGCTTTGGGAGGAATAAAAAAAGGCATTTTTGCAAGAATTTAGAACTGCATTTGAAGTGTGAGATGGAATGACAGGGTCTTTTTGTTATTTGATCTTTTAAAATATACATTATTTGCATTCATTTGTAACAATGAGCTATGTGTTTGTGTTATATACCGCCTAACATGTATTTAATGATGTGTTCTAGGTTGCAAACATGATTCGTTTCCTTGTAGATAGTTACAACAATCCAATGCCAGCTATTCTGGAAATTCCATCAAAGGATCATCCTTATGACCCCACCCATGACTCAGTTTTGTCACGAGTGAAGTACTTATTCTCCAGTGATTCATCATCATCTGACAGGCGATGAACCCTGTTCCATAGTGGTCTGCCCCATTAGACAGATATATTCTTTCATGTGGTATATTTTATTTGTTAAGATCCCTAGGCACATGGTTGTCTTTTATATAATCTCTTTCAATATATGTTTGTTTGAGAATAACCGACCAGTGTGTAGATAATATATGGTAGATGGTAACTCTTGGATAAATTGCAGGCAGTTAGATATGGTGGCGTGTCCACTTGATTGTTTTTATTTTCAAAATTTTAACGTTATCCTCCGCCTTACCCTTCCATGGGCTCCTATCTCCTCTTGCATGCACGTTAATAATAAGATATATGGTACAGTAGATAGATTGACTTCTGTTTCACTGTAATGAATGTTTTTTTTCCTTTATGAAGATCTTTGAATAAAGTAACTTATGAGCTGTATTATCAAATTCTTCCCTGGCAACCGAAAAGTCTGGTCTGATTCTTGCAAAAGTCTCATCCTTGTCATATTCTTGCAGAAGTGTGCTGCAGGCCTTCAAAGTCTGCCCAAATTCTGTCAGACAAACCTGGCATGAATTTTGCCATTTTTATGGCAAATTTGCAAATTGCAGCAGGACCTAGCCTGAATTTGGCCAAAAAGTGGTATTTTTAACTTTTGAAAAGCTTTTTTGGTCAATTTTAATCAATCCAACCCTCCACCCATAAAATATACTGCTAAAATGGCCAAAAAGGTAAAACATAGCCCATTTGGAAGAAAAACCATTAATATATATGGTGTATTTTGCTATGCTGTTTTTCTATTAGCATAGTGGTGTATGAACTTATTTGCTGCTACACACATACATAAACATATGTTTTTGTATAGACAAACCCAAAACAGATTTGAACCCACCACCCAAAAAATTTGAACGAATTTTGAACTTGAATCTCAAACAGAGTTTATGCTAAATACAGTTTATTAAATTAGGTTTAATACTTGATTAGCTTAAAATGCTATTGGAATATAGTCTGCGTCATTGTTTAATTTTCACATGAAGCTATCCTACTTACATCTATGATTGGGGATGTCTATAATGTTGATAAACCAACCTAGAAGTCTGCAGAAATTTACAATAGACATGCAAAACTTCAGAGACCCTGATTTTAAAGTATGAAAATGAAGTGCTTTTTTCCACAATCTATTATTGTAAGTGTGACCGGTTAGTGTCAAAAGTGATTCCTTTCACCACTCTATAAACAGTATTGTCTGGTCTTTATTATTAAATCATCATTGATATTCTTTTTCTTAATTAATGCCGATAGGCATTCTACAATGGTAGGCTGGATTGAGATGGTGAGTTCAAATTTTAACTTTTATCTTTATATGTTAAATTTGACAATTATCTACACGCTCAGGCTGGAGTAGTACTGGGATGGGTGACCTCCCGGGAAGTCCCGGTGCTTCACCCCTGTGAGCATCACCTAGATCCAATGAGTGCTAAGTGTTCCATTTATTCTCATGAGAGATGGATTCATGTTGAATCACTACTCATGAAACATGGGTCATCGAGTTTGACTCAAAATCACACAGTTAAATCCTGATATTCACATCACAATTTGACTAGTTGTGGAAATCATCTCCTACTTATCAATTGATGAGCTTAAGGGGCTTTCTAATGAATGGTTCATAAGGCACAACACTTGGGGAAGGTTTTGCAAATGGGGTTGCAAGCTTGGGTTTAACTGTGGAGGAAACTTCGTAGTTAAGCACGCTCAGGCTGGAGTAGTACTGGGATGGGTGACCTCCTGGGAAGTCCTGGTGCTTCACCCTTGTGAGCATCACCTAGATCCAATGAGTGCTAAGTGTTCCATTTATTCTCATGAGAGATGGATTCATGTTGAATCACTACTCATGAAACATGGGTCATCGAGTTTGACTCAAAATCACATAGTTAAATCCTGATATTCACATCACAATTTGACTAGCTGTGGAAATCATCTCCTACTTATCAATTGATGAGCTTAAGGGGCTTTCTAATGAATGGTTCATAAGGCACAACACTTGGTGAAGGTTTTGCAAATGGGGTTGCAAGCTTTGGGTTTAACTGTGGAGGAAACTTCGTAGTTAAGCACGCTCAGGCTGGAGTAGTACTGGGATGGGTGACCTCCCGGGAAGTCCCGGTGCTTCACCCCTGTGAGCATCACCTAGATCCAATGAGTGCTAAGTGTTCCATTTATTCTCATGAGAGATGGATTTATGTTGAATCACTACTCATGAAACATGGGTCATCGAGTTTGACTCAAAATCACACAGTTAAATCCTGATATTCACATCACAATTTGACTAGCTGTGGAAATCATCTCCTACTTATCAATTGATGAGCTTAAGGGGCTTTCTAATGAATGGTTCATAAGGCACAACACTTGGTGAAGGCTTTGCAAATGGGGTTGCAAGCTTTGGGTTTAACTGTGGAGGAAACTTCGTAGTTAAGCACGCTCAGGTTGGAGTAGTACTGGGATGGGTGACCTCCCGAGAAGTCCCGGTGCTTCACCCCTGTGAGCATCACTTAGATCCAATGAGTGCTAAGTGTTCCATTTATTCTCATGAGAGATGGATTCATGTTGAATCACTACTCATGAAACATCGGTCATCGAGTTTGACTCAAAATCACACAGTTAAATCTTGATATTCACATCACAATTATCTACATGTCAAAATTTTAAATTTTATTATAAACATAATATACTTTAAAAATAATTTAATAAACACCACATGAAATATTTATTGAAATTATAATCTTTGGAGATATAAATCATCAGTTTTTTAGAAATTAAAATAAAAAGCTTAGTTAGTGCAAAAATAATGGAGATAAATGAAATATAAATAGTTTTGGGTGTAGTAAATTAAATTTTAATAATTTTGTGGTGGATATCTATCGGCATTTGTTTAGATAGATTTATTTAAGACATCTATACTAGTTGCTCTTAGTGTATTATATAGGCGCGTGGATTGGGTACTGACAAAAGCTAAACATGTAAGCATTTAGATGCAACACATTAATCTAGAATAATTTCTTATAGAGAGACAATGGTAAGTTTGACCCATCTGTGTTTTTTTATAAAGTTAGAACTTCTACTGAACAAGACCAATTATTAGACAAGAGGGTAGAGCTTGTCTACAACCAGCTATAGACTTAGAATCACCTTGCACCAGCATTATCCTACATCGTTTTCATGTTCTATCTCCCCACTAACCTGTTTTGTTGTTCCTACCTTGGCATGTTGGTGAAACCCAAAGCGATACTTATTGTTCTAGATTGAGTTCATTTGTATTCGTGATAGCAACTTTCTAGATTGAGTTCATTTTTATCCGTGATAGCATCTTAATAAGCAGGATTGACATTCAAAGACACCAAAGAGTCTTGTAAGGTCACTCACAGTTCTTTTGAACCATTTTTATAATCAGCTATATGTTTTCTTGTATGTTGAAATTCAGTGGACTTGAAATTCGTACTATTGGGTATTAGTGGCAGCAAACTTTGTTGTCGTCATAGGCTGAAAATATTTGCGAAAACTAGTTTATAATTTTGATACATCTAAAATTGTATTTGATTTAAGCTTACATTAAGATAGTTTGGGAAGTATTTGAAATTAATTAAAAAATTATTCAAGAAGTGAAAAAAGAGCTTGATGCACCATATTATTGAATGCTCTCTCGTGTCTACACTTAACAATCACAAAATAGACTTGGTTAAATTGGAGGCTTATTACATTATTAAAATAGTTGGTGCAACCTTTTGTGATCATTAATGTTCATTAAGGTCTGTCAGGCATGTAGTTTTTGATGATGAGCTAGAAAGGAGAGATGTTGACTAACAAAAAAGAACATGAAATGAGATGTGTTATACTTCTTGAATATTTTGAGGAAGGTAGATATGTGGTCAATATATACTGAAAGGAACTCGTCCTTTTGAATTTGATTCAATAGTTTAGAACATTTCTACGATGTTTTGCATGCAGTTGTACAAATGAGTAAAGAATTACTGATGTTGATGTTGTGGTTTAAGTTTTATATAAAATAGAGGGCATGAAATATACACGTAACCATCTTGTGAGGGATTTGAACAATACAAATTCGCAAAACTTGAAGAACACCTACATGCAAGAACCTGTCATAGAGAAGAAAAGACAGAGAAGAGGCAATGTTTTTGCTTTGAGAATATTCAAATTATATTGTCAAACTGAAAGAATGTCTACAATGAGAGATCGTCCTTATAAAGGAGATTGAAACCATAAAAAGGTCTAACCTAGGTTGCATCATAATAATTAATAAAATAATTAATTAGTAGACGCCTAAAGTTTAGTTTAAGCAAACTAGAGTTAATTAGGAAATATTTAATTACTCTAACACCCCCTTAAGATAAACTTATGGAGTAGCTAAAAACTTAGAAACTATTACTAAAACTAGAATTGGGTCTCAGCAATGCTTGATGAGTTACCCAAGCACAACCAAATATTTGAAAAGAAGAGAAATAAAGAAAATCACATGGGAAAAATGCTACTCCAAAAAGAGATTGAAATAATGCTAAAAATAAAACTAGTGGACTGAAGAAGCCTCCAAACTAAGGAATGTCCCATAAGATGGGAACAAAAGATGATCACAAAGAACACCACTAAAGCATGTTGAAGTTGCAAAGCTTTATCAAAAGTAACTGTTGATCTGAAGAGCCTCCACTGAAATACAACTAGACCAGGTAGAGAAGACTATAATTTGCATCAAATCAGGAGGCATACAAAGGCAAACAATTGAACTTGAAGATATAGATGACATAAAACGCCAAAGCATGAAGAGCTGATCAATCAAACATGGAAGGTTGCAACCAAAGTATGAACGTAAAGAAGAGTGTTTATATGCTAAATGATCCATCTCATTGAAATGCACAGGTACACAGTCATTGCATTCGCTTGGTACATAGAAACAAATATTGAATACATAGCTCACTCCATCGAATCAAGGAAGTGTGAGAAACAACAAAAGAACCCCCATCTAATTCAGACAAGGGTGGTTTGTAGAGCTTATGGGCATGTTGTTTTTTGAAGCCCGTACTTCTCATGCCTCGGGCTTGTGAGTTTGGTGGGCATGATTTTATGGGCACAAAATTTATGGCAAATGACTAATGTTACCCATAAATGGCCCACATTATTCTTGCACTTAACGTGGAAACACTTAAGCATTTGTAGAGAAATCGGGCCCCTTTTTGAAGTCTCTTTGTGAATCTTAATCTTTTGATTTTTTTTTGTCTCTTGCTTGAACAAATTCGTGAACTTGAACATGGAACAATTTGTTCGTTGTTCAAGGTTCATTAGTTCATCAATCCTCTTGGTCGAGTGGGAAAAGGGTTAAACACTCCACGAATACTATCACTCATTGACGATGTTGAACTTGAACATTGAACACTTTGTTCAAGGTTAAAGTTCACGGTTTTACCTTCGTGTCTAGTCTATTGCTATGAGCGTGGTTTTCAATATATCACGACTATTGAACTTGAATGTTGAATGGTTTTGTAGTTCAACTATTCATGTTCGCCCAGTCATAAAGATGAATGCTTTCAGTGCCACATGTGTAGGTTGACAATGCAGCAGAAGCACAATGTTACTAAATCTACGAAAAAGATTTGCATTAATGAAGAGTTGAGGGTAATAATGGTAAGGCATGTTGCGACACGTGCAGAACTCAAGTGAGTTTTAATGATTGTAATTCTTGTCATGTCATCAGTCTTGTCATCCATCCACACGTTTTAAGTCAAGGTTTTACATCTTAAATGGAAGCTACCTTGTTTTCATTACCTTGCTATTTTTGCTTTTGGTAAAGATTATTTTGTCTGGTTTGGATGTACACGATGATAGTCCAAGCTTTCTCTTCCACAAGTCTGCATGCACTTAGCTCAGTGAGTCATTGGCCTTTAACTTTGCAAGTGTCATTTTCTTCTGCATTTCTTTAGAGTTGTGCGTTCTTCTGTGTTGGCTTGCTCTAGGTAAATTTTCGTCGTGGCCACTCCTTTCCACCCAAAGCTACCTCACAAAGTTAGAGAGTCTCTCATTAGTAGTATTCTACCCAACATGGAAGACACCTTCCTTGCTAAAGAAGACATGAGCAAATTGCTAGCTAGATTCACGAATCCAAACCCTGGTTCCATATCCCAGAAGGTCTCAGATAGTGGTTTGTTGTAAGTGACTGCCTTTCCAGAATTCTTCCCCTACCCTGAGTTAGTCTTAGCGTGCAGAGATAGATATGATACGACTGAGAAATGTATTCATGCTTTTAATGGTGAAGTCTTGGTATATGTGAGCTGAGTTGCTGTCATGGGTGCTCTAAGAATTCTCCTGCGCGAAATTTATGAAGATTGGATTATCAGTTCCTCCTATGCCCAATTTTCCACAAATGTCATAGAGTTGAACAACAACATTGCTAAAAGCTGACTTTTCAAGTCCGAGAGAGGGGGTTCTCGTCTTGCACGACCATTAACTAGAGAACACATGATCCCTGAGATTAAAGATGTCATCGCACTATTGAACATGGTAAAGGCTAATCCACATGCCTTTCATTAGGAGTGTTGAATGTACTTTTTCATTTAGACTATTCTAGGAGATGATAAGGTCATTAATTGGGCAGACATAATAGCTACTAGGCTGCAGGAAGAGCTCTCCCAAGCCTCTAGAATGTCTGGTTTCTATATGACTTCTTGTTTTACATTCTAGCTTGCAATAGGGAATGTAAGGGTTTACCACACTCAGACTGGAACCCAAGTATGCCCATCTATGAGTATTACCCTCTCTTGCAGAAGAGCAAAAACTGCAAAGGTTTTAAAATAGTCCAAGACACCTTCCTGGCCAAAATGGTATTTGAATTGCAAGGAAAAGAGAATATGAGATTGACAGAGGAAGCCACCTAGTTAATTGATATTTATGGCAATTTCTTTACCCAATTTCCCAAGTTCACTTATCTCAGGATTGGGGGGTATGAAGGCAAGTCACTACTACCTTGCCATTGCCTCGACCGTCTTGTGTTGATGGAAATGTGCAGAGAGTTGGCAAAGGTTGAAAAGAGTTGTAAGACAAGGAAGGGTTCAAGTTACACATTCCCTGTTGAGCTTGGACACTATAAATGCAAAACCATTCAAGATGCCCTCAAGCTCAAAGTCAAAATCAGATTCATGAGCTTACTTACTTTGCTAGACCCAATTTTGATAGTAAAGGATTTTCCCTAAAGTACTCTGAATTAGGTTCATCTATCCTACATGTCCCTCACTTAGAAGATTTTTGGGCCGATTGTCAGGATGATTTTGAAGTTAGAAAAAAGGCTATGGTCTAGACTGACATTAGCACATATTAAAGAATTTAGTCTCCCATTAGATGTCTCAAGAGTAACTAAAGAGGTGGATGAAGAGACCATTGACCAGTTTACATTGAGAAAATAGAAGCCTATCCATTACCAGAGATTGATTGGACAATGCCAAAGGAAGATGACTTGTAAACAAGAACCCTGCCCATCTTAGCTAGAACAGAGCAATGGCTCAAGAACAAAAAGCAGTTAGGATCAATGTCCTACAGTGTTTAGAGGGCTCATACTAGGTCAAGTTCACCCTTGGTTATTCTCAGTTCTAATAAGGTTGTTGCTTCTCCCGATGTAGGAAAGCTAGAGTCGAGTGTTGAACCTGAACCTCTAGTTCAAGGTTCAGTTCATCTCCCTCCATTTGTTAAGTGGACTCGCTTTCGTAGTAGGAGGAAGCAAGAGCAGTCAAAGGGCTTGAGCGAGATTCGTGACCAACCGACAACATTAGACCTTGATCTCAAAGAAGAATAGAAGGAACAAGAGAATCCCCAGTAGGTGAAATGGAACAGGGGTGCCAACAAGTGATAGAGGGTGTTAATACTTTGAGTGCGATGTCTCTTAGTTCATCACCTGTGTTACAGACTCCTCCCAGAGAGAACCCTTCTGTCCCTAATTTGTTTGAGCTATCAGTAAGCAAGAAGAGAAGCATTGTTCCGACAACTCCCAGATAAACAAGAATTAAAAGAATCAATGCGAAAAATGGTTGAGTACATTCATGACCTTCAAGGTCCACCTATAGAAGCCATGCCAAATGCCATTATGGTTATTGATGTTGAGTCTCCCTTGAACAAGAGCTTCATCACGTAAGTTAAAAGAGACTACTCCATCGCTCAAGCTTATGGTAAGTGGTTGAATGTTGTGCATGCTCAGACAACTAATTATTTTCTTCATTTTACCAATACCAGTGCAAGAGCTAATAAGTCGATGTAGCTTTGGAGTAAGAAATGAATGCCTGGAATTTTTAGAAAATCAAATGGGATTAATATATCATCAAATTTTTTGAAGTTCAAGTGTATGGCATAAACAAATTTATGGATGAAGTCCTTGGAGCTAAGATCGATGCTGATTTTCTGTTCATCGCCCAAGCTTTGGAGTGGAGGATCATAGTGATGGAACATGGGTTAGAAGAGTGCTCTGAATTGCTTAAGGAGGTAGGATGCTTGAAGGAGATCTTGATTGCTGACATAAAGTGTATTGATGATAAGATCATGGGAAATGAGGTTTGAATTGAAAAACTCCCTAAGGAAGTAGAGACTGCTTTTTTCTCCAAGATTAAGTTGCTGAAAGAAACAACGAAGTATTTGTTCACGATCTAACCATCATTGCTAGGGAAGACTCTATGATGATTATATGTACTGATCACCTAGAGGTACAAGACAAAAAAAATGGATCATATCTGCCAAATCATGAGAATGTGGAAGCTCAAATTGGAACAACTAGGTGTCCCACAACAAAAGGAGCTGGTTGGTTTTCTTGCAGTGCATAAAGTTTGGAAGGAAAGCAGTGGCGGCTGTTCTGAGACCTAGGAATCTCGTACCAATATTGATATTACAATTGGAGCTCAAAGGAGAAGTGAAGGGTCGCTTGCATCTTTTTCCTTTTTTTTAGTTATCTATGTTTTAAAACTCTGTTGTTTAAAAAATGTTTGAACTTCCAGAGGGGTGTTACTTTTTGATGGAATTCGGAAAGCCATGCATGGCTATATATGTAATATTTGAAGCGATCTTGATGGTCGACTCTCTAGACTTTGGCACGATTTTGCTTTTCTTATTGTGAATAGTGAAGTTAATGGTAATAGAAGTGATCGTTTGGTTATTTTTGGAGTATTTATTCAATAATCGCGTGGTTATCTTATTGGTGTTGAAATTTGTATAAAATTCATTCCCATATGGATGCTGTTTCATTAATGATGCTGTAGTTCTTTTTCTTTTGATTGTTTGGTGAGCTTGATCATAGTTCTGAATTCTAATGATCTTATGTCGTGTGGCATATATCTAATAGTGTGATTACTCAAACCTCCAACATTCTTTTATGGTTATGAAGGGATGTTTACATCTTTCCTTAAGTTCTTTTGGGTCATAAGAATGACAATTATAATTCATTTTTAATAAGAGTTATATTGCAATTCATTGTAGAAGGGAGCTGCGACTTTGAAACATAGAGTCTTTGCAGTTCATCAAGACTCATTTGTGGTGAAAGTAGGGTTTTCTTGTTAATATGAACTTGAACTATTGGGGGGAAAAACCATTCACTAACAACTAATAATTCATGCCAACTCATGATGCTTTATTTGCATCCATCAATTTTTTCGTCTCTTTCAGCGGTAAAGGTGCTTGTGATTTCTGGTGAATGGGAGACATCAACATTTTTGATTGGAGGGTAGAGATATCCATGTGCCATGTCTCTTTCTGCCAATGATTTGACCTTGTTACAGTGGTTTTAGCGATGGCGGTTTAGTGTTGCATGATCAGTGGATTATTTGGGGGAGTGCTAGATTTTGTTTGAGAGCTCCACACTAGTTTACTCCTCTATGCCTTAAGTGCTCTTCCTTCTCTCCATATGTAGCTCCACCTTGCAATCTGGCCCCACAGTCTACCATGTCATCTATGCGGGCTCCATGCAGTTTGCAAGCATGTTGTGTGTCAAAGAACGAAAGGATTTTTCAACACTTGTTTGGAGCTTATTTTATTGGTACCGTGTCCGCTCTCTAAAGAAGCTTCCTCCACCAATCATGTCTCCTACATGGAAACTTCCTATCCACTCCCCTTGTTCAAGTGGTTTTTTCAAAGCCTTGGTGTTTTTAGGCTGACTATTGGCGATTCACCATTTATTATGGCATTTTTTTGTTTTTTTAAAACACACATTTTTTATTTGGTACATGAAACACAAACTTTTGAAGGATGATATAACATGCTCTTTGTGACTCATGGCATACTTTTATGGGCCACCAGATTTGTCTTTCTGGCATCCACCCTTTGATCTGGCGATAATGACCTTTTCGACATCCTGTTTTGTTTCTGGCGACTATTTTTTTTTTCCACTAGGGGTCATTTTTATGGAATTTTTTATGCCTCAACGATCGTTTGACGATCAAATTTGGGCTCATCACTTGCTGACGTGAATACCATGTCAAACACCGAATCAACTTCTTGTCACCCCCTTAGGCTTTGTTTGGACCTACCTTTGCATTTTGGCTAATATCTCTAGCATAAGGACTCTGTTTTCCGCAAACAAGATATTGCCAGAATGTTGGTTCTGAGATGGTCACAGTGGTACATGCATTTTTTAGTTTTGATGCTTTTTTGATGTCTTTTTCTGCTATCAAATTCAGGGGTTTATTTTTGCACTCCTGGAGACATCTTGAGCATCCGATCTTTGATTTGAGAAATCTTTATATCGTTGGAAAGGTCTTTTAGAGCTCTTTCCAGTTGTTTTTCGAGATTCTGCTCTAGGCACATTCTATTCAATTTTTTTACATTTTTGCATTCTGGTGGATATCTTGGTTGTTTCAGGTCTGGGGATCGATTTTGTTGCTTCAGATGATTTTTCATAGGTTGTACTCTCTCTTGTATCATCCTTATGTCTATTTTGGTCTATTTAGACATCATTTGTATGCATTCTTGCAAACACACTGAAATAAATTGCCATATTGCGTCTATATTGTCATTTAAGTAGTTTTGCCTTATGATTCGAGAAGTGTCATCTAAGGAAAGTCATAAAGATTATTGTATTCTTGAGATTCACCATATCTTGTGCCTTATTGTACATGCACTGCTCTGATACCATGAAGGATTGAGTAATACAAATCCACAAAACTCGAAGAACACCTACATGCAAGAACCTATCACAGAGAAGAAAAGATAAAGAAGAGGCAGGGATTTTGCTCTAAGAATATGCAAATTATATTATCAGACTGAAATAATGTTTACAATGAGAGATCATCCTTATAAAGAAGATCAAAACCCTAAAAAGGTTTAACCCATTATAATAATTAATAAAAGAATTAATTATTAGATGCCTAAAGTTTAGCTTAAGCAAACTAGAGTTAATTAGGAAATATCTAATTACTCTAACATCTTGTCTTGATATTGCGATTCATGAAAATAAGGTGGCAATGAGAGGATCTACAAAAAAGAAGAAGAAGAGAATGCCAAGTAATTTGTCATTGATCAAATAATTTTTTGAAGAGATCTTGATCCCCATATTTCTTTTAATATTAGGTCAATATTTATTGTGATGACTTATTAACAAGCCCTTAATAACCTTAAATATGATTTTCTTGGAGGATCTTGAGACATAACAAAGAAATTTAATTTCAACTATAAACACATCTAAATAAATTCACACCACTTTCCGTTAAGAGTAAACAAATGGTGTCAAATCATAAGGAACAATTTAATCTTTATATATGACATTCAATATTCTTACACTCTACATTGATGCTTACATCTCTAAGCCTTTAGAATGTATAGTTGTAGTGTTGGAATTTGCATAGTTACACATTGCACCATTGCATTAATGAGAAAATTGAATAGCAAAATTTAAAATCCTAACCTTACAGGGGGCAATGATGAAGCATCAACAAACTTTGATTTGATGGAAGCCTTGCACAACACACTAGTGTCTCGAACATTTTTGAAATTCAAATTAGAATATTTCACATATGGTCTTTTACATTTGTTGTAAGAACTAAAAAGTATTGAAACTTTTTGATGGGACCAAACAAAAGCCTCCCTTTCCCTCATTTTCACAAATTTTTGCTCACTTTTCACTCTCACATAATGGAGCGTTGTCAAAATATTTTAGAATCTCAATGCGAATAGTGGTTAAGGTCCTTTGTCTTACAATTTTTCATGTCTACTAGATTGTCTCAAGGAAGGAGTCACAATTATTTGTATTGCTTTCTTGCTTACTATGTTTGATGTAATTTTCTATATAGGATTTTTGTCTATAATAACAAAGACTTTCCTCCACAGTGGGGATTTTTCCTATCACACATTTATTCAAATGTCATCTTTCATTTGGATTGTCTACTTATGTCTTGTTTTGCTATTTGTGGAGGTCGAAATACCAAAATGGGTGTTTGATTAAGGCAAATACTTAAAAAGTTCTAAAGAATATTTTGGATCTCTATGCTAATAGTGGTTAAGGCTCTTTGTCTAATATGTTTTCATGTCTACTAGATCATCTTAAGGAAGGAGTCACAACTATTTGTATTGCTTTCTTGTTTATCTTTGGTATAGTTGTCTATACACATTTTCTTTTTATAATAACAAAGATTTTCCTCCATAGTGAGGATTGTTCCTATCACTCATTTATTTAAATGTCATGTTTCATTTGGATTGTCTACTTTTGTCTTGTCTAGCTATATGTGGTGGCTAAATGTGCAAAAATGTGTGTTTGATTGAGCCAAACATTTAAAAACTCTAAACATTTTTCCTATCTCCTAGTGTGTAGGCTTGAAGATTGAACTAACATGATTGTGATATCAAGGAAATTACTTCACTTATGATATGTTGATGTCTTTGGTTGAGAGCTTGTTTGGTTGGGGGTGATTTATTTTACCTTTATTCTTTACAGTTTTGTAGACATCTTTTTATATAGCCATTATTTAGTGATTTTGTTTTGTTGTCTTTCAAAGTTGACATAAATAATTGATCTTGTAACTAAATATTGTTCATTACTTTATCTTAGACATTTAATAAATAATTTGACATAATTTGGGGATATGTGCTACTTGAGATTACATCATCTTAAGGGTGACAAATTCTCTTTACATTTTTCGTGAACCAGACAATTACCAAACCAATTCTTTTTATTCAAAGTTTTGATGTTCTGGTTCTGATAGTAAGATTTTGACATGTCATGCGATGCCTAGATGATTTCCTTGAGGCATCTCTTAGTCAATTTTTTTTTTCAAACAAACTCCTTTATAGAAAGTTATTCTTGACAAGGCAATAAGTTTTTTAATGAAATAATGGTCTATGCTACTCTTAATAGGCCAAAAGATCGACCTGTTAATACTCGATACAACCACTAGACTTATAGAACATAGGAGGCGGTTAAACCATGTCACAAATCTCGAAGTGGAACGTTGTTAGTTAGTCCAACAATCCCCCCCTCAGTGTTACCCGAGGAGATTCAAACCTGTGACCAAGCTTTGATACCACTTGTTACAAGCTAGGGTTTCCATTGCACCAAAAGATCAACCTATTAATGCCCAATACAACCACTAGACTTATAGAACATAGGAGGCGGTTAAGCCATGCCACGAATCTCGAAGTAGAATGTTGGCGGTTAGTCCAACATCGACTACTTGTCCTTAGCACAACTACTAGTCTATCTCTAAAGAAAGTGATGTTCTTTTTGAAGATCACCAATAGGATCTTAATTTTTGAAGTATGGATAATTTGTTATATCTAAGGCTCCTACCTAAATAACATTAGTCCCTACTAATGATACTAGGAATCAAGAAAATGGTAATCAAACAACTCCCCTTCAACCATCTCAATCTATTCTTCTTTAGAAAACTAACCTATAGATAAGCAACAAATTGAATATGATCTTATCGGCCAATTTCATGTCACAAAGGCATGCTTAAAGAAGCCTTACAAAATATTCTTTTAACTTATACTAGGTCATGTGAATATTGTCAAATCTTGCATTTTATCCACATAAGCTTTTATCTTTAAAAGTAGAAGATCAAGCAGATCCTTTAATATATTTATGTAAATTACTTTAGCATTAGGTGTACTCTCATTGATATCGATTCGAAATTCAATATTTGTAGTCTTGACCTGTTTCATAAAATTAAAATTGATCTAACTTATCTTGCAACTTCTTTTTTCATTCATATATTCGATAACTTTGGTCGATGAGTTTAAGGCTCAATGATCTTACCTTTAAATTTGGGACAAATTATCATGCCTACCTTGGTATATGTTATGATAGGACATAATCTTCTATTAGGAAGAGCATGGGTTCATGTTTAAGGAGGAACCACATTTACTTCATATTGTTCTATAATGTTTTTTGCTGACAATGAGGAAGTCATAATGGGCCTACCTCAAGTTGGAGTGTTTGCTTCGTGACTTTCTTTGGGCTTCTGGGTTTGATCATCATGGTTTTCATAAGGTTGCCTGGAATTTTCGTTGTCTCCCAAAGAGTTTGGAGGTCTTGGCCTTCTTTCCACTCAAAATCAAGGGCTCACTCTTTGTGCTAAGTGGATTATCTGTTCTCTCATTGGTGAAGAAGCTTGGAAAAAATTGGTTTGACATTGTATCTCTTCTGATTTCCCTGTTAACATGCATATGTGGAAGGGGATTGGTTTTCAGAACCTTCTCATAATGCAAGAACTTGTTCATATCTAGGGATCCTTTGTTATCAGAAGCATTTGGAAAGCTTGGAAAGTTGTTAAGCCTTGGCTTTGCTGGGATGGTGAAAGGTTTCATGATGAAATTTCTTTGAATCAATAGAACCTTTGGTGGTCTCTATGGTTTACTATTTAGGGTGTTCCTCTGGCCAAGACTCAAGGTGCCAGTGCTCTATGTTAACCAAAAGGCCTTCCCACTAGAAAATTGATTTCAAATGTTGAACTGTCCAATGGGCAAACTTTTTCAAATATTCAAATGATCAAATGTTATACAAGGATCTATTTAAAACTTTGGCCATATCTTTTTACCCTAGGACTCATGACCTTATTTTCATGTTATGCCTTTGAAACATTTCAAGTTGCGACCATGCGATCACCCTTTTGTTTGCACAGTTGTAGTGGAGTAAGCGTTAACTGGGTTTTAAGTAGTGATGAAACGATGGAATTATGTTTGCATTGTCACATGGTTAATTTGATAGACCATGGTTTAGGTTGCGGTAGTGTGATAAAGGAAAAATCTTCAGTGTTTCAAAGATGTATTTCACACCGTTAGATCTTTCAAATCTATGGCCAGTGCACTATTGCAATGTGTTAAAAAGGAATTGTGGATAGAGTTGCGATCAAGTGATTTCCTTTGTTTTGCTTGGTTGTAAGGTTAATAGGTGAACCTCAAGTCAGAGTAGCGATGGTGTGAGTGCGGTTAGGATCTTAGTTTCGCAAGGTCGCGATGGTCAGTGAGAAATGTTGAAATTAATCTGCGAAGCAGTGATAGACAGTGGGTCACGGTTTCACAAGTAATAACTGTTAATGAAGAAAGGTGGTGGCGAAGCTGTGAGCATGGACGGTTAAACATGAAACATAAGGTCAAATGCTAACAAGGTGGCAAAATGGTAAAAGATGGTTGGTCCATGTGGCAAGGCCTGAAGCTTGACTCCAATTGGCCAATGACATAGCTGATTTGGCATACTTATGACAGAGGAAGTAGTTCTTTGATGATAGATCCAATCTTTTCGATCTCCAACAATCACTTTTGTTATTCCCTAGGTCTGATAAATGCAAAATAACACTCTATCGCCACCTGTTGATCCATCTACTCAGTCAGAAGTTGATGGTCACTGTTCTTGACCTCTTAGAGCTTCGTTTGGTGGACAAGTGAATTTCCAACATCCAATTTTGTACCGTGATTAGATATTTTCCAAATTTTCAATAGTGGTTGGATGTAGTGATTTTGAAGTAACTCTCAATCATAAACATCTAAGTTATGCTTAAGATATAAAAGAACATTTTGTAATCCCTTTATCGTGTCGATCCTTCTTTGTTTTTCTTGGCATGTTTTGGCATGCACATTGTAAATTCCCTTTGCCTTTGGGCTATTCATGATATTATGCCTCATCTCTTTCAACGATTGATGTACTGTGCAAGATCTATTTGCCTTTCATCAATGTTTTGTGGCCATTTGTAATTTACATGATTGTATCTCTTTTGACCTGTGAATGATATATAAGTGAACTCTCTTCTTCCTTGTGTTATTCATGTTGGTTGTTTGATTTGCATGTGATTGTTCGATTTAAACAAGTCTGGACATGTATATCTTTGATGTCATAACAGTTCAAGTGCACATATATGGGTAGAGGTAGGATCAAACACTCTATTTTGGTGCATCACCTCCTTAGTATAGATTAGGTAGTTGATTTCATGTATTCTTTCTCCTTTTTCCTCTTCAAGTGTAGTTTAGGTGCATCTTGATAACAAAGGAAGCCGACCTTCTCTGGAGACTCAACCTCATAGTTCAAGTCCCACATCTTGGAGGTTGTTTCCATGTTTCACAAGGTTGTCCTTATGTAATAAATTTGGACAAGGGTGCAAGCTTTTGTGACAATACAATATTTTTTCAAATGTGGCATCAAGAATCCTAAGGATCTCTTTTCCAGGATCTCTATGAGTCTTAGATCTTGGTAGGATATTCAAGTCTAGTTTCGTCTTGCTCATCTATATCAACATAATTTTGATCTTTAGCTCTTTGCCCTTCGAAATCATTTGACCCACAAGGTGGTCATCCAGTTTGTGCAACCTTGGTAGAAAGAATGGAAGTGGTATCCTACCATGCCCTTCATCAGTTACAAACCTAGCTTAGGATATCGATGGCTTTCTCCCCATCTTCCTATGGTGGATACTCTCAACCAAGGCTGGCATCTTCAGTCTTCTACTTATCATTGGAGAATGCAATTTGATACTATGGAGTGCTATCACTGAGCCAAAAACTGCCCATTTTTCCCAGTGCTTGCTATCTCAAGGGCTTTCCCTAGGGTTGTGACTCAAGCATCTTGGTGTTCCAGATCGTTGCTGTCCTTTTTGTGGGCATCCTGAGTCTTTTTCATATATCTTTTGGTTCTATAGGCATGCTCAGAATTATTGGAATTAGATACATGATTTTTTCAAGCCTTTCAGGCCAAAACCCTTTTCTTGGAACATGATTGTGTTGGATGATTCCCCCAAGATCCCTAGGAAATTTGCCTAGATCTAGCATACTTTGAGGATGGAGATTTTATTTACTTTATGGAAGGATAGGAATGTTGTTCTTTTCACTCACAACTTTCTTGATATTAATGTTTCTATGTACACTAAAGCATGCATTTGTAATAATGTCATGTTGTAGATTTAGGTCCAAGCAAGCAAGGTGGCTTTGGAGGTGGCCAACCTTCAGGAGCTGCTCAATCACTAGGGTAACATGCCACCAATAGTCGCTAGAGTGCCTCTTGACTCTGTTGACCATACTCTGCCCTAGGGCCACCATCAGAGTCATAGTTCTTTTTCTTGCCATTTGCATACACCGCACTCGCAAGCTCCCTGTCACCGCTCTCCTAGTGGTGGCGATGATGGTTGGCAGTGTTGCTCAACTTCTCTACCTCACTAGGGCTCTGGCTGGTCCCTAGCTCTTGTGGCTCCCCCTCTTGCTACTCCTCATGGTGCTGTTACCTCCAAATGGTATTTCTACCTAAATTTGGCTATTTCTCTGCCGCGGTCAAAAGAGAAAGACAAAAAATAAGTTGGTGATGACTTTTCTGATGGCTAGACTATTCTTAGTCTACCTACCAATCCCAGGGGTACTTGGTGTTTTAATGACCGTGATGAATCACCTCCCTTGGTTGGCACTTCTCTGGTGGCTTGAGGGAGCTGTTTAAATGTTTTTTTTTCATGAATAGTTGTTGATTCCGACTTCGGCCATATGAACTCTTGCGAGGTGATCTTGTATCCCTTGACCTCTTTTTTGTGAACTGGTGTTGTTAGCTTTAAATGACATTTTTGCCTAAATTTGGCTTTTTCTCCATCGCGGGCGGAAGAGAAAGAAAAGAAAAAAGTTGGTGATGACTTTTCTAATGGCTAGACTATTCCTAGTCTGCCTACCAATCCCAAGGATACCTGGCATTTTAATGATTGTGATGAATCACCTCCCTCAGTTGGCACTTCTCTGGTGGCCTGAGGGAGCTGCTTAAATGTTTTTTTTCGATGAATAGTTGTTGATTCCGACTTCGGCCATGTGAACTCTCGTGGGGTGATCTTGTATCCCCCGACCTCTTTTTGCTGAATTTATAACTAGTATATTAATTTATTAATAGAAAGGGACTATTCATCAAAAAACATTCCCACATTTTGCTCTACTTTCTCCAAAATTGTATGTTTAGGTGAGAACTAGAGAAATTTAGACTCAACTAAATCATTTTACCAAAGAGCACAAAGTTGATCCAATCCACCTAAGCATTTCAAAGATCTTATTATAACTAAATAATCTATAAAGGAGCATAAAGTTGATCAAGGATGATTATGCTAATGTAAAACAAGATAGTATGTATAGTTTTCAGCTTTTTGATGAGTTGTAATTGCATTATGTCTTAGGAATCAATATTCTTTCAAAAATATGTAGATATATTTAAAAAAAAATTTAAACGATGATCACATATGCTTTGAACTCCTTGACCATTGGTGCTAAGGTTTCAGTCATTACTACTGTTCCAAATTCTCCTTTTTCTTTTAATGGGAATTTTGATAGTGTGAAAAATGTGGATGGGCTTTCTCTATCAAAAAGGAACGATCCAAAGGTTGTGGCAATATTTTCCTATGCAAATGTGATGCATATATCTAGATGAGGGGCTTTGTCATTGAGTGTAGTTACATTATCTACTAAACCACCCTTTCCTGCGGGTGAAAGCTTTGACCATGTGTCTTGTAAGAAGGCAGGTGTGGGTTCAAACCTTAAGGCAACCAATCCCTTGTGCTTGACTCTAGTGGTACGAGATGTAGTGATGCTTGTGCACGATCCTCCTATGGGTGTCAAGATAGGGTCTTTCTATGCTCAGTCTTTGTGTAATGGTGGGGATTTGGAAGTTGCTACAAATTTGATGGAGTTGCAACCATTTCCCACTTGTCATTCAATATTATTTAATTTGAGTGAAAATTGTGTATTAAATATTGAGTAATGGTTTGAGGCCCTTGCTAAAGATGTAGTTATTTGTCAATTTAGAGGCTTGTGGTCAACTCTTTTGAGGCTGGATGAATGGATTTCTAAGCATTGGGAACCATATCACAAAATTTGTTCAAATCTTTCCTTTAGCTAAAGGTTTATTGATTGCAAGATTCAATAATTCAGAGGATAGTTTGCAAAGTAAAGAAAAGCAAGAGTTTCACCAGTGTTCGGAGGCATGGGTAGTATACCACCCTGCATGCATGCCTAGTTTTGCCTATAGAATGGTAAGCCCTATAGAATGGTGGGCACACCAAAAGCAGAGACAAAAGTAGTAGAGATGGCATTCCTTCCAATCCCTTAACCAGTAGCGGATTCAACAGCTAAGGTGGCCATTGTCTATAATCACTTCTTTATTTGCAAAAATTACTTCCCTTTGATGGTTACCTTGACATCAAAATTTTAACCCATCATCTGAATGTTTTTGCAAGATGCGTATCTGGGTATGAATCCTAACATTTTAGTTAATCTTTGGTTGGACTTTTTTCTTGAGGAAATTGGAGATGTTAGAGTAAATAATTATTATTTACGCTTTACTTAAGTTTACTTAGATAAATGCATTTAGTTATTAGTCGTCATCTAGGAGTTGTTGACAACATGGGAGTTTGTTCCTACCTAGTCATACTTATCTTCTCACCTACATGGACGATAATCCACCTTTTGTGGACATATGCTTAGTTGTCACACTTATCTCCTAACACTTTCTAGAAGCTTCCTAGAGGCCTTTATAAATAGGCTCTCATAGTGTATTATCATATCATATTGTATAACAATTCATTTTTCATTATTGCAATATAATTTCTCTCACATCGTTGAGATTCTCCAAGCCCTACCTTTCCTTCTTCAGTTTCTCTTCAGTAGGTGATCTTGGCGAGCTGTGAAGTTGGCTTTCATCAACTTATACATGGTATGAGAGCCTCCCTGTTGTTTCCTATTTTGAAGGATTTTTGAAGCCGCGATTCAGAGACACAAACTCTAGTTTGTTTATGATTTTTTCTTCAATTGGGAGGAAGATCATTTTTTGGGGGCACTTTGGGCCTACATAGATGCTACCATTGCTCTTAGAAGGCTTTTTATAGTCAGAATTCATATAAAACTTTTGATTTTTGGCTACTATAGCGTTAGGAAATTTTTTTTTGTCCCCTGGCAGGCTGTACGGACGATTTATTGCAAAAAAAATTAAAGAAAAATCATTGGGAGGCCGTAGTAGTCGCTCCACCCAGCGGTCACTATGGCAGCACCTTGGTACTGCTGCAGCGCCTCCTGCGCTTGGCTGGACCGCCGCATAGCAGGTTGCATAGCCGCAGTGCCGCCATACCTTGGCTATCATTGGTGAGCCACCAACCAACCACCTCTGCCAATTGCATCACTATCGACTAACATCGCGCTACCCCTGACTACCAGCGATGCCACCTTTGCACCGCTCCTACGGCCTCCCTGCAACCACCTTGCAGACCTGCACACATGGAGTAGTTTGCATGTGCCACAGGTGCCACGTCAACAATTTCCATGTGGCTGTACCACGTCAGTAGGATCGTACTGCCACGTGGGAGTCTTTTTTTGCCTTGACGACCTCCAATCCATCAATTTTAGGCTAGTGAAATGCTAACATCGGCATTACATCAGTACTGCATCAACCTTCCTCCAAGCTCCACAGGTCCTTTTTGACCTACTCTTGGATTTTTGGCTGTAACCTTAGCATACAAAGGTCTTTTTCCTATTCGAAAGAAGTGCCAAAAAGCTGGTTCCAAGACAGAGACATTGGTGTAGATATTTTTTGGTTTTGATGCAGTTTTGTGACCTATTTTTGTAGTCAAAATTAGATGTTCTATTTTTCACTCTGGCAAGCATATCTTGTGTCCCATCTCTATTTTTTGAAAATGTTATATTTTTGGAAAGTTGGTTTTATCGTCTTTTCATAAATGCTGTAATTTCCTTCAGATTCTACCCCATGCTCTTTCTATCATGCTTTTTTCTTTTTTGCACTATGGTGGATATCTTGGGTGTTCCAGGTCCAAGGATCATTTTCATGGCATGAGATCTTTTCTTTTAGGTTGTACTATCTATTGTATAAGATTTTTTTCCTTTCTGATCATTGTTGATATCATTTGTAAGCATCTTTATGCAAACACACTGATATAAAGTGCCACTTGCATTTCGGGATCCTAAATGTTGTTTTGAGATAGTTGTACTCGCACTATATTATAAAGTGCCATGGAGGGGTTAGTTGTATGCCATTTTGTACCCTCTTCCTTTTTCAAGTGAGTGTCCCTTCCATGACATTAGCCCCATGATGTGTCGGTGACATGAGCCTTTATAGGTGTTTGTACCTCTTTTTCTCTCTCGTTGTTCATGGTTCTTTCTATAGAGGAATTTTGGCCCACTTTCTCAGTTGCCTGTCCCCTCACCCTATTTGCATTAAGAGGGGGTTATTCTGTTGTTTCTAATGCTTCCTTGGTTTGATGGTTCAATGGAGTGAGCTATGTATTCAGTACTTGATCCTATATACTAGGCGATTACAGTGGCTGGCTACCTATGCATTTTAGTGAGATGGATCATCTACCATATAGATATTCTCTTGTTCACAACCTTCTATTTCTGTGGAGATTCTTCAGATTAGAAATTTCCTTTTGACAAAGTTTGTGGCTTCTTCATGCTTCAGTGATGTTCTTCATGATCTTTTCTTTGTTCCTATTTTCTAGGACATTCCTCTATTTGGAGGCTTCTTTAGTCCTTCACTAGGTTTTCTGCTATCTCTTTTTGGAGAGGGGTTTTTCCCACTAGATTTTCTTCTTTTTCTTTGGTTTATAGAGATTGCCTTGCATTTCTTTGCATTTGTACATGGGTACCTAACATGGCTTTGTTGCTAGGACCCATTCTGCATTTCATCTTAGCTGTTGTGAGCTTAAGTACATTCCCCTAAGTTGCACTTAAAGGGGGGGGGGGGGGGGGGGTGTTAGAGTAAATAATAATTATTTATGCTTTAGTTAAGTTTACTTAGATAAATGCATTTAGTTATTAGTTGTCATCTAGGAGTTGTTGACAACATGGGAGTTTGTTCCTACCTAGTCATACTTATCTTTTCACCTACATGGAGGATAATCCACCTTTTGTGGACGTATGCTTAGTTGTCACACTTATCTCCTAGCACTTTCTAGCTTGTTCTAGAAGCTTCCTAGAGGCCTTTATAAATAGGCTCTCCTAGTGTATTATCATATCATATTGTACAACAATTTCATTTTTCATTATTGCAATATAATTTCTCTCACACCGTTGAGATTCTCCAAGCCCTACCTTTCCTTCTTCGGTTTCTCTTCAATAGGTTATTTGCATGCAGGTGATCTTGGTGAGCTGTGAAGTTGGTTTTCATCAACTTCTACAGGAGAGGCCTTAGGGGACTTCCTTATGGTGGATTCAGATTCTTCCGATATATTTCATTCTACCCATGCTAGGATTCTTGTTGACATAGATGCTTCTAAATGCCTTAAGACTGAGATTAAACTATGCACTCCAAAGGGTTCTTGGATCCATAATTTAGATTATGAAGGTCATCAATTTAGATGTAGAAAATGCTTTAAGTTTAGGCATATTGTGGAAAAGTGTGAGATTGAGAAAATCAAAGCTAAGAAACCTTCCTCATGGTGGAAGGGTGCCTCATTGCAACACTACACTATGGAAAAAAACTCCTCCCCTGTGGAGGATAGTCCCACAGAGGCTACTAGTTTTGATGAGGGAAAAAAAGGGCATGCTATTGTTTTTTTGGAAGATGCTTCCAACCAGAAGGTGATTGTGGTGCCCATTGGTTCTAGTCAGAAGGTGGACATGGTGTCTATTGATTATGCAAAATGTAGAATTTTTGGTTCTGCACTGGAAGGCTCTGTTCAATAGAGTGGTCATGGGATTCATGCTTCTAGTGGTTCCACTCAACAATCTGTTGGTGGTAATGTCGTTGTTGAATTTATGGTAGATGTTGGTCATGTTGTATCTAATATGGCTAATCCAACGAGGGGAACTAGTGTTGGTCTTGCTCAAGTGTCTATTTTTGGATGCTCTATTTTGGATTCTCAGGTGTGGCAGTCTAAGGTGGCTATGGTGGAGGATAGATGGATTTTGGTTGCTAGAAAACATTACAAAAAGGGCCCCCTTAGTTTGACATTACCATTCATTCTCAGAAGGAGGGAGGTAAAGAAAACTCTAACTTTCCCTTTTGGGTGATAGGTTGTGGGTTCATGTTGCTCAAAAACCTAGATGGACAGTAAGGATGCAATTTATACCTTTATACCATTTCCTTTATTTTTGGCTTAGGGTATTGTTACTCTTTGCTTTTGCATTGGTTTTGCGGGGCTGCTAGACATTTTCTGTTAATTTGTGGCAGCTTCTAGCTTGTTATTAGACCTTTGTTTGGGGTTTTGGGTCCCCTCAAATTTTATTTTTACCTTAATCCAAAAAATGTTCTTTCAAAAATAGGATATAGGGATGCATGTTTTGATATTAGCTAGTCAACAAAATAATAGTATTTTACAATAAGCTATAAACATCAAAGAGATAAAGAAAACTTTAACAAAGCATTGACAATTTCAAGTAAAGGCCATTATTTACACCACAACAAAGTTGCATCCCACCTCAAGAGTGGGTCACCCACGATGTGGGAAGGAGAATGAGATGTTATGGAATGATTTTTTCTTATAGGGGGAACAAGTCACGAATCCCTATTAGAAAGACCATCAAAACAAGGGGCAGGGTGCTCAGAAGGTTGCACATTGTGAGCCAAATATTGGAGTAGATTAGGGGTAGTAGATGGAGAAGGGCCCACTTAGTTGGAGGGAGATGCACCATTAGTAGGAGGTGTAGAGATTCAAAACATGAGTATTATATAGATCTATAATGAGATTATCACCCAAAGAGAGTCATCACATCTATGATGTGTCATAAAAGAAAGAATTAGAAGCATGTACAATCAAATGTTCATCAATAGCACCCTTCCACCAAGCGATACTACCTTTACATCACAAGAGAATCATTTGAGGCTAGGTGGTTAGTAAAGAAGCATCAACAACATCAAATGGGGATGTCTTCATAATCTAATGATTATGTCTATGACTTGTTCCCCCATCATAAGAACCATATCTAATGAAAGGTGTGGAGATTTTGATGTCCACTAAAATATGTGTTAAGGTAGAAATACCCATGGAACTCATGGAATCAACCACCTTTAGAAAATGGCCAATAGATTTGGCAGTCATCTCAAAGTGAGATTTCACCTAGAAATGAATGGGGAGATTGGGAAGAGAAACAAATATAGGATGCACATTGAGAGGTTCAAACAAGGGGGCTAAAGATGACTACCCATGGTTTGACCAAAAGAGCAATTCCTCCAAACCCATAACTTGATCATCAAAAAATCAAATTCCCTTTGGAGGAAGAAAAAATAGCAATTAAAATCCCTTGGCACAAGGGAAAAGCTTAGTGTTACCTCATAACAAGGGTATCCAAGAATGTCATCGAATGGTTGGGACGACAAGAGCAACTAGCTCATGGGCAGGAAGATAATTTCAAAATTGTAGATTTGCAGAGAAGCTTTGACATGGTTGGAATGATGAAAGTGGGAAGAGAATAAGAAAATCACAACAATTTCCCAATATCTTCTACAAGAAAGCAATTCTCCAACCAATCAAGTGCTTTTTTTTTGAACCCTATATTTCATATTGACACATGTAGGAAAGGGAAGAAACAACCTGCTTTTGATATTTGTGAATCTCTTCCATCTAGAGAAACCCTTTTACCTCAATTTTTCCTATAACAACCATGGTAAATAGTTTAAACACAATCTACAGGGTTCTTCAAAGATTCTCCACCTCTGCAAAAGGAGAAAGCTCTACAACGGGGCCTGAATGGTTGAATTCAGGAACATCGGTCCCCTGGAGGATCAAACCCCCTTCCAATATTTCTATGAAGAGGTCTCCACTGTACCTCTTCAATCCAAACAAAGGTGTGGAGATATCTAAGATCCTATCCAAGAAGCAGACTAAGTGGGTCTTGAGGAAAAAAGACAAAGGTTGCAGATCAACAAGTGAGGAATGCCCTTCCTTCTCCAAGTCCTCACTTGGGGGATGCCACTCAACATCAAAGCTACATTGAGGATACTCTTCCTAAAAGCATAATGTTGCCACACATTTCCTTATGAAAACATCTATCATTTGTAAAATATCAGTGAACCCTCTCAAATTTGTTGACATCAAAGATTGGGTCCTACTTCACTGGAAAGGGTCTAAAGAGGTATTATTATATGTCTCAAAACCACAATTTTTATGATTTGCTTTCATTCAACCTCTTTCAGAGACTTAGCTCACAAATTCAAAGGCTAGTTTTGTTTAGGCTACAACATTGTTATCCTAGATTACACCCCCAACTTGAAACCAGACCCCAATTACTGTGAATTTATGCTACATTGATTATCCCTTCCTGGTCTACTTATGAAATATAGAGACCCTGATATCATTGAGATCCTAGCCAACAAGTTGGAGATTTTTGTCAAACATGACCTTATTCCCTTTGAAAATATCCAACTACCAATTAGGGTTTGTTTATTGCTTAAGGCTTTGCAACCAATGCAATCAATGCCTTCTAAAATCATAGTCCATTCTCATTGGGGTTCATGGGTCTAGCGTATCATTGTTCAAGATGCCTTAACTACCTATTAACTCTCTACTTCCTTAAGGAATTTCAATTTTTATTGTAGGGGTTGTCCATGGGATACGTTATTAGTTTTTGAGGACCACTGTACTGAGCCATCTAAATGCTCACTTAAAACACATAGCGAATTCCATGAAGCAAGGATTGTCTCAGCTCCTTTTAGTTTGGATGTGGACTGACAAGATCACTCATCTCATATGCAAGTACTTCATGAAGAAAGAAGGCTATCTCCAACAACTTCCCCTGATGGTGTCCAAGAGGACACCCAAATCTTTATATCTCCAGTTCCATTGGTCATCCATGCACATGTCTTTCATGTGGTTTCAGTCCCTTTGCCTATTTCTTTAGGGGAAGGTGGACTCCTAGGTCATCAACATCCTATTGTCATCTCTTTTGATTACTCTTCTTTTCCTCTCCTCCCTTTGTGTGAGGAGGATTTAATTGACCCATCTCCCTCATCACTTGTTGCTCCCTCTAGTTGCTTTAGTCTTGTGGCTCCTCACCCCTCCATGGGCTCTAAAGATAGAGATCAGATAGTGAAACAAAAGGAAACTCTTTGCACAACTCATATTTCACCAATGTTAGCAATTCCTTTGGCCAAAGGTGCATTTTTTAGGATTATTTCTAGCCTCCCTTTTAGATTTAAAGATCAATTATGTCTTATGACATTTTTGGACTCTACCTTCACCATTAGGATCTCCCTTAATATCATTATGTCAATCTCCCTTTAGGGGGTAGGGTTTTGCCTAACAACTTTCAAGATAACATTATCTAGGGCATTATGTTTCATGATGACCTGAAGGATAATTTGGCCCTAGGAGTTTCAAACCTACTTAATGATCTTTCTATGGGTGCTAAGTCTGACCAGGATCTAATTGAGATGGAAAATGCCCTGCTTGTCCAAGTGGCTTCTGAACAATATGATATCACTTCTCAAGAGGAAATGTTTGGTAAAGAAACCTTTATCACCTCACCCATTAATTGATCCATGAATCCTTGCATGCAACCAGATCTCAGTTGTCTTAATCATTTTTCGACTGCCTCAAACAACTGGTGTTGTGGTAGCTCTTTTTTTTCGAGTCCCTTCAACCACCCTTGGTTTCTCATGACCCCTAAGCTCCTTCTTTTGACTTCTCCTAATCCCTATCTTTCCACCAATCCTTGGTGCTCTCTAAATCTCATCCCATCTCCCCCAATCCTAGAGATAAAAATTCTAAAAGTACAAAAATGAAAGAGGAAATTATGACTAGTTTCTAGTCTACTTTGGAAGAAAAATTAAAAAAGGAAATGACATCTAACAACCACTCCAAGCAGGCAGTTCATTCTTCTCTAATTAAAAGAGTCTTGAGGAGAACTAGGTGTTCTCCTCAAAGGATATGAAACTCATAACATGGAAAGTCAGAGGCATAAACACCTCTGACAAGAGAGGGAGGGTCAAGAATATTTTTAACATCTCTCAGGGTGATATTTTTCTTCTTTAGGAGACAAAGTTATTTGAGGACTCCTATTAGAAATCAGTGGCTAAATGGTCCAAGTGGAAATCTTCCCATCTCCATAGTGCACAAGCATTTGGAGGTTGCATTACATTGTGGAGACCCAAGTAAGTTGTGGGTAATCTAGTTAACCAAGGTTTGGGTTGGCAACTTCTAAGCTTAAAGCACTATGATACCTCCTACATCATCAACACATATGGTCCTTATTCTTCATTAGATAAGAAGAAACTCTCGGAAAATTTATCATCCATCATTTGTTATAGGATGGATCAAAAAATCATCATTGGGGGTGACTTTAATGCTATCCACAACACAAATTAGAAGCAAGGATGAACCATTCCTTATGTAAAAGAAATGGAGGATTTTAATTCATGTATTTAGGCCAATCACCTTATTGATCCTCATCCTTAAAATTAAAATTACACTTGGAATAATAGGTGTGTATCCTTCTCCATTGCCAAAATACTGTATAGCTTGCATCTCATAAATGGAAGTTGCAAGGATCCTTGATTAATTATGCAATCCTAATATTACCGCACTTAGATAATTTTTTGGTCTAACTAGACTTGTTTAAAATTGCACCCTAGGGCCTACCGATTTGTAAACCCTCTTTCAAATTTGAAAGTATGTGGTTGAGGAATCCACATTTCTCTCCTCTCATTAGACAATGGTGGGTAAGTGCTCCTCAGATTGTTGGGACAATAATGTTCTAGTTCTACAAAAAACTCCAATATGTTAAAAAGAAAATAAAAACTTGGAACATCAATTTTTTTAAAAACATATTTTTTTAGATAGAAGCAGTGAATTTTTTTGGAAGATATTAATGAGTATATTATTAAAAATAGGTTAGATCCTTTAAATTTTGCAAGACATAATGAGAAGATGGAAGAATGAAAAGAACTAAGCCGCTGAGAAGAAGAGTATTGGAGGCCAAACCCCCACTAAATTTGGCTAAAGGAGGCAGATAGAAACAAAAAGTTCTTCCATGCTTTAGCCAAACTCCGTAGGTTAGCTAACACTATTTTTAACATTAATGAAGTTGAATAAGGGAACAACATTATGGATCTTGTGGAAATCCAAAAGGAAGGATTTAAATTCTATCATAACTTTTTGCATCCCCCTCCATGCCCCTTGCAAGATGAGAATAAGATTCAAGAGTTAAATGATTCTATCTCGATACTAGATTGTCAACAAGAGAATGACTCACTACTGGCCCCATTCTCTCTAAAGGAAATCCAAAGTGTGTTCTTCTCCCTCCCCTCTGATAAGGCACCTAGGCCAGATATATTTATAGCTCTTTTTTTCAAAAAAAGTTGGGATGCTATTTGCAAGGACCTATTGTTGGACATGGAAGAGGCTAGAAGAAATGCTGCTATGTTCAAGCACTTTAACACCACCAACATTTCTCTCATCCCCAAGAATCTAAAGCCTCAATATTTTTCTAATTTTAGTCCCATCTCCCTCTACAATACCATCTACAAGATCTTCACTAAAGCTATCTATTTAAGGCTCCAACCTATTTTGAAGTGAATTATCTCACTAGAATAGGGTGGCTTTGTCCAAGACAAATATACTATGGAATGTGTACTTTTAGCCTATGAACCTCTTCACTCTATTAATCATAATTAACTCCTTGATTTTTTGATCAAGCTTGACATGATGAAGTCTTATGATAGACTTGGTCCTTTCTTTTGAAAGTTTTAAAGAAGTTCAAGTTTGCTGATAAATGGTCTAAATGGATAAGGCATGTATTTTTGGTGCCTTTTTCTTAGTCATCATTAATGGATCATTGATGGGGTTTTGCAAATCATCTCAAGCTATTAGAAAGGGTGACCCTTTATCTCTTGCATTATTCATTCTCATGGTTGAAGCCCTCAGTCAAATTATTTCTTCTCGACACTCTCAAGGCCTCTGGATTGGTGTTAAAATTGAGAGAAAAAGCCTGACAGTGATCCACTACCTTTTTGTAGATGATACTATTCTATTTGGATTTGACTGCATCTTAGAAGTGGGGAAAATCAAATCAACTTTGGATTTTTATGTGACTTCTTCAGGTTAGAAAATCAATGCTCTTAAATCCAAGATTTTTTCCTTCAATGTTAACAATGATATTGCCAATAGAATTTGCAAAATTTTACATTTTTCCAAGGATTCCCTTTGACATATCTTGGCATTCCCTTTTTCATGGGTCCTAGTAAAGCCACATACTGGAAGTCAGTTATTGTATCAGGCAACGTACCCCTGATTGGAAAGTTTATTGTTTGTCTCTCTCTGGGAAAATTCTTATTAAATTTTTTTTGTTTGCCATCTTGAGCTATTACTTCTATGTTCTCCAAGCTTTGGATAACATTATTTCTCAAATTGAGAAAATTATTTAGGACTTCTTATGGTCTAGTAACATGATTGGTGAACCTAAAATCCCCCTTATTTCCCTACAAGAGATGACATATAATAAACATGAAGGTAGGGTTAACCTCCATGACTTGTCTAAAAGAAACATGGGGTTTGGGGGCAAGTTGGTTTGGTAGCTGTATGAATGCCCTAACAATAAATGCTACTAGATTATACAACATAAATATCTTGACTCAAAGGACTCCATGAGGATCTTTACTGCCTTGGAGCCTCCAAGGGGCTCAACAATATGGAATTTCATGGTTGCCTCAAGAGAGATAGTTTAAAAATACATAACATGGAAAGTCAACAATGGGGAAAAAATCTTGTTTTTGGAAGACTCTTGGAATGGTCTCCCTTCGATCTCCCTATGTGATCTATTAGAAGAAGAGTACATCAAGACCTTTCAATCTCATTGGGGAAAATATTTAGTCAATTACATTGATTATGTGGACATTTATACATGGAAGGAACCTTAGAGAGGTCCTTGTCTGCTTCCATTACCTAAAGACTGTAAAGCTTCTTTTCGATCCATTGTAATAGATAAGATGATTTTATTATCAAATCAATAGGATTATGTTATTTAGGATCCAAAGAAATATGGATTATACTCAATCAAGATGGGGTACAAGGCTTCCTTGAAATAGACAAAGAATAGACCCCAATCTAGAGCATTCAAAATTTGCTAGAGCACCCCTATCCTTCCAAAAGTCAATTGATTTGCATGGTTAGCATTGAAGAAAATAATTTTGACAAGTGATAAACTTTCCTAATTGAACATTGTGCAACCCTTATAATGTGTTATTTGCAATTTAGCATTGGAATCTACCGATCATCTTCTTCCGCAATGTGAAGTTGCACAACAATGCTAGTCTCATTGTCTCTAGAAATTCAATATCTACATGCCTCTTCCTTCAATATTATGGGACGTGTTTCAAAATTGGCCAATTCTATTTCCTTATTCTTTCTATTTGTGCACTTGAATTTGCACCCCTTCTGCAATTTTTTGGGCTATATGCTGGGACAAAAATAAGCACATTTTTAGGAAAGTCTCTTCACCATCAGAAGTGGTCCTAAAAAATATTGAATCTTCAATTGCTGAGGTTGTTTCTTCACACACTAGAAACACCTCAAATCACCTTGTTATTTCTTCTTGGGACATTAATATTTCCAATAGGTGGGAGGGTCTCCCCTCCCCCTCAAAACTTTTCAATAGGCCTATCTTCTAGATAGTCCAACACATAAAAGGTGTGAAATGGACTCCGTCAATTGAGAATCTCACTAAACTAAATTCTAATGGTTGTTTTGATGGTAAACCTGGCACGTTTAGAATCATGGCATGTTTAAGAGATCAAAAAGGGGATTTAATCATGATTTTGGCACAAACAACTTGACCTGGAAGAAACAACATGGCTAAAGCTTAGGCTATGCTCTAAGGATTATCTATAGGGAATAAACCAAAGATTGAGTATCTACAAATTGAAGGAGATTTAATGGTTGTTTTGAATTCATGTATAAACATGTCAACATAAAACTAGAAGAATTCCTATATACTTCACTGTACTTGGGATTTGATGTAATCTTTCACTTTAGTGTCCTTTTATCATACACTTTGTAAAGACAATCCTATGGTAGACATTCTTGCAAATATTGGGTGCAGAAACACTCCACCAGATTCAACAAGTTCAAATGTGATCAGTGATAACCACCCTCAACTCTGAGTGGATTTTAACTTGGATAAAGTGGGACTTGCTTGATCAGGTACTAGTCTGTTCCCACATTGCTTTTGCAACTGATTATCCTCACTCCTATGAAGGGTAAATGACCTTTAAAACTTGCAACCGATTGTGCTTTGAGTAACATGTAATTGCTCGATTGTCTTCATCTACTTTCTTTTGACTTTCTCTTGGTTATCATCATTATCTACATACTAGGGTAGTGGTTGTATCCTAACTTTCAACCAGTTTATGATATCTTTAATGAAAAGTGGTGATTTATTGATTCCATACCTATATCTTGGCACATTAAATGAGTTTAATTACTCTCTTGCATACAATACTTTTATCATTCCTTTTGTTGAAAGCACATTGGGATTATGTGGAGTAGATCACTTCAATTTACTTTGCTCTCTTATAATCCTTTATTGCAATGCTGCTTGAAGATAGAAAGTATAGGTATTACGAATAAATTTCTGTAAGTCAATTATGGAGTTTGATGACTGGCATGTGGGTGATGGCTTTTCACCCTCACATTGTCCCATAAGAGTTTGGTTGTACCATGATGTTATTTGGTTCCTTGCGATAGCTTTCAATGGTACCCTCCTTTCCCATTTGCTACCGATCTGGTACTTTATCACACTCCTCTATAAGTGGGGTAGTGTCTTTTTATTTGAAAAATATACTATTATTAGGGTTTTTGGATGTCCTCAACCACCCCATATTTTACCTAAATATGTACTTGAACGATTTGGGTTTGTGGAGTTATTTTGGCAACTAATTTCTTTAAACAAAGAATATTTAGGCAAAGATGTTAAGAAAGGAACCTTCCTTTGTAGATGTACTAGGATGGGAGACTTTGAGATTGGAAAGAATGCCATTGAGGGAACAAATAAATTCTTGAGAAAATATAAACCGCCAACTGGGCCAACTAGGACTTATGATCCTTTCAATGTGATTAGACATGCCCTAAAGAATATGAGAGGATATACCATGCCTCCTACAAAACCCATGTGGGAAGAGGATGTCATTGCTAACAAGCTGAATGAAGATGTGTGTAGGGAAAGAATGGTTAAATATAGAGATATTGTTAGTTTTGAATATGAGATGAAAAGGGCAGATAAAAGTTTCAAAGGTTTTTATCTTGATAAGGATCATTAGTCAAAATTGGAGAAGTGTGTGACAAATTTTGATGAATTAGTAGCTCAAGTTCTAGAGGCAATCATAAAAAGGATTGATCCTAGGTACTCAGATGATGAGATTTTTGTTGAAGTCTCTAATGAGGAGGACCAAGCTAAAGAAGAAGAGGCTGAGGAAGATATTCTTGAGAGTTCTGAGTTGGCAGAACAAAGACATAAGAAATAAAAAATGGTTGAATTACCTAAAAAAGCCCAATAAAAGACCCTTTAAATGCTGCCAAGAGGCAATAAGTACTTTGATATCATAAGGAGGAGATATTTAATATCTCAAGCTTCTGAGGATGAGCAAAGAGAAAAGAAGTTGCAGCTAGAAGCTCAAATGATAGATGGAAAAATTATAGAGGCTCGTGAATTCATGAAAGATGATAATTTTATAAAAATTGACAAGTTCAAGAGTTTTCTATTTAAAGTAGAAGAAAAAGAGCTTGCCTTACAAATGAAGCCAGGGGATTCTGAAGAGATAGCTGCTGGACTAGTCAAAAGGCTACAAGAATATGACCTTGCTAGTGAGAGCCTCACTGTTGAGGAGGCAAGGGAACTAGTAATGAGGAGTGGTATGATTTTTTTTCCATGATGGGATCTTAGTTCAACCTTTTTGCTAGACCAAATGAGGAGACAATACAAAATAGTCTCATTTGAAGATGAGAATCAATATGGAGAATTGAGGGGGTGAGGCTACAATATAGATGCTCAAACAATGGAAATTTGGAGTATGGATCCTAAGCATGATAAGCCTACCCTGATGGAAATCAAAAAATCCCCTTAGGGAAATGTTTTTTTCTGGCATGTTCAATCTATCTCTAGTGATCAAATTTTTGGATTGCATACTTCAGTTGGATTGATGAGTAAAAACAAGAGAGATACCCTTCAAGCTCAATTAGAACAAACATATGAGAAATATCTGAGAACAAAGAGGAGCCATGAAGAGGAAATGAAGAAAACATATGTTCTGGAACAAAGGACCATCAAACTTGAAATGGAGATAGCTGATTTGAAGAAAGGTGTTAGAGACACTACAGAGATCCATGACAAGCATGTGCAAACAGAGGGTGAGACACATGAGATAGGGGAAACATCAGGGCATGCTATAGAAATTGATGAAGATAAGCTAGAAGCTAGCAAGGATGCAAATATTAGAGCTATGAAGAATTTTTTGATTCATAAGATTAATGTACTAAGGGTAGCTTCTCAGAATGTGCATGGTAGCTACCTTGTATTAGGAGGGGTAGAATACAAATGTGTAGAGGCACTTGCTCTATTATCTCTGCTATTTGGCACATGGGGCCCTTATATTCAATTGTTTTATGATATAATTATGATGCTTCCATAGAAATAGGATCTGCCAAAGACAAGCATTGTGAACACAAGGAAAGCAATTCATAAGGTGAGAGAGTTAAATGGTTTCTTTGGAGATAAGATGCAACTAGTTCAAAACAAGATGAAAACAATTGCTGCAGGGACACCAAATTTTATACCTACAATTCTAGATAGTGAAGGCAAGATAAAGGACTGGGTAGAGTGGTCATCATCTTTTGAAAATATTCTTGATCATCCCAAGTTTCTATCTTTTTGTAATAATGAAGCAAGTCCTACTGTCGTCTATGATATGATTGATATGCTTTTTAAAATAGAGGCAAATATGTCCAAGGTGACTACTAAGGTCAAAGCCATACCTGATGCCAAGTGGGCCAAGTGTTTAGAGGTTTTAGATACGATCGGAAATGCCACTGGCCTGATATTGAATCAGATATTGTCATATGGGAATTGATAACAGACATCAAGGCTCTACCTTCCAAGGAGGATGATTAGAGAAAGATGGCTTTGAGACTGCTATGAGAAGACAAAAGAAGATGTAATAAGATGAAATAGTTAAAGAAAATGCTCTTGCTATAAATGAAATCTACTTTTTGCACCCACTTTCCTATCTATTCTTTAACTGCAAAGAATGTATTAATGTAACCTTTTAGAGGATTTCTGCCTTTAGTTTTAGAGGACTAAACTAGAATTTGTCCATCTTTTGTAATTATATGAATGTAATCAGTTCTATATAATCTAGAATAAAATGAATATTAAGTATTAGTTGTCTAGTTCTAAGTTATAATTTTGAGTTTTTATTAGTATTGTATTCATTTTTCAAAGGGAAATCAATAGAGAAATGAGAACCTTATATATCTATGTCTTTGAGTTTTGTCTCCTTCCTTATATATCTACGATCTTGAGGTTAAAATGAAAAAGTTTCTTTCAGCTTAATTCAATTTGAACAAATTGTGTATCTCTTACTAATTGTTGTTAGTTCAAAGAATTAAGTAATTGACTTCTGTAAGTGATAGGGTTTAGGGTTTATAAGAAGGATATAATAAGAATGAAACTCATAGGTCATTGTTGATAGATTTAGTTACAAGTTGATTAAATAGGCCAAGTTGTTGATTTTGACTCTATATAACAATGGATAAGACACTGGTCATTATTTTTTAAGTCACAAATTAATGATTCATATAGTTGTTGAACACACACAATACAAACAATTAATTTACCATTTCATGTAATGAAGAACTAAACTTTGCTGGTTATTACTTATTTGCAATATCTTCTCAGTTATAGTTAACTACTATGATAGGAAAGTTATTTGTAAATCATAGAAGAACATTGACCATTTTATGCTATAAGGGATTGTCTTGAAGATAAGAGCATCATAGAAGTACAATATCAATCCCTAAGGTTTGCCCACCTTGGCCCTACAGAGCCTAAAGTGAAGGGAGTCATAGTGATTCTGTTGAAGTTGGTCCAGAGCTAGGATAAACCTAGCTGGTTATAGGTTTTCGTATTCCTTAGGCTTGGTCTCTATCTTGTGAAAATTGGTATTAGGTTCAAAGAAACCTAGTATGTTCCTTATTAGTAAGAACTCCAACATTGCCTATGCACAGTCGCATTGAGTTCTCATTATAGTTCATGAATTGTTCGACTATTGGCTGGATTGGTTGATAAAAGATTTGATTCATTGATTGTATCCCATCTAATATGAGCTTTTTAGCTTTGATTATGGTTTCTCTCCCCTTCTTTCTATTATATTAGGTTCATCTAGTAGCCACAATTTATGTAATTTTTGTATTTGATAGGGATTGAGGGGTTTCTTGCTAGTTCTTTCCCCCATGATCATTTAACCAGTGTTATTTATCAATATAATCAATGGCTTACCACTTTCTCTGAAAAGAAATGTCAACAAACAATGTAGATAAGGCAGAGTTGTCAAAAAAATTGACAAATATGCAAGCTAACCCACAACAATAGAAGTACAACACATTTTCAACCACTTCTAAGAAACAAATCACCATAGGGAAGGTCTTTGAAAAAGAATAGAGGTTTAGGTTTTAACTTGGGAGGAGTAGCAACAATAGATCTAGCAACTCTTGCAAAGCTTCAACCACTAAGAGGCTTAGACCAAGGTTGCATGCCTGATACACCCCCAATTAGAACTTAGTCATCAATTGTTGTGAAAATAATAGTAGCTATAGAATTCTTTTCTAGAAGTATTCCTAGTGTGAATTCCCCAAGTAAACCCCCAACTAATGCATGCAAGACCATCTTTCATTAGGGAGATAAAACCTACAACTTTTCAGGGTGCAAACATGCATTTCTTAGAAGGGATAAAGAAATAACAGTTGTGGATAAAATTGGATAGAAGCGTAACAAATTTTGTGTTCCTGATGAGAAAAATATTTATGAAGCTCCATTAGAACCTTATCCAAATTGCACATAATCCCTAAAGTCTATTAGAACCTAACCATGATATGGGGGTAAATTTTGTGTTCGCGATGATCAAGGTATTAAAGGTCCAATAGTACCCGACTCAAATTTATCTAACACAATAGTTGGATATTTCCCAATAACTAGGCAAGACCATGGATGGATGCTCATATGGTCTCTTGTGAACTCTTGCTTAAACTAGTTCATCCTAAATATATCAAAATAAAAGTAGACTCTAAGATGCTTCCTCTTGATGTTTTTTTTCAAGGAAGGTCTAGAGCCTACTACAATTTACCTCATATCATTGTATAAAATGACTTTCATACCATTTAAATAGTTATCTATACTTTGGAGAACTATTTATTAATTCTAGTAGGAAAATATTTTTGATTCAATGAAAAATATTTTTTCAAGGGACACCAAAACACTATAAAAAATAGGTTTAAGAGAGATTTTAAACCCCACCATAGAAGAAATCAAGATTAAGTTCACAACATGAAATAAGACACGATGAGACATGGCTCAACCAAAAAAAGGGGAAAAATTAACTCACTCCCCTACCTAGATGAGATATTGCATGACACTAAATAAATTCCCACTAAGAATAATATGCAACCAAAAAAAGAAAAGGGCTAGAGGGATTCCAAGCGAACCATAATAAAATGCTATTAAGATTTACCTTTCTTCTTATCCTTGTGGGAATAAAGGTATCAAATGAGGATTGAGGAGATTTAATATAGTAAAGGGAGTATAGCAAGAACCTATACCCTAGTTAGAGTAAAGATCCCATAACTAACATTTATGACTCAACATTCATAATAATATAGAATTTATGTTCCAATACGAAGAAAGACATTTCTGCCTATCTCTAGTTTCAACCACTAGAAATGAAATATGTTCATATATTTCTTGTATTCATTCAACTTAAAAGTAACAAAAATCCAATATTTGAGGTGATCAATTAAGATTAAAAGCTATATTTCACATTGTTATCAACCTAATACTTGTTAATGACTTCTAACCAAATTTAATTAAAGATGAAGAATTCAATAAAATTATTAGAACCCATACCAAGATTATTCGAAAATAAAAGATAAAAAATTAAAAACTTATCAAATAAAATAAGGAGTCACCACTTCAGTGAAATTATTAGAACCAATAGCAAGAAACTATTACCAAATCTTTAATAAAAGAAATTTACAAAGATCAGATGAACCAAAACCAATCTACCTACAACCCCTTGTTTCAATAAGTTGACAGTAAATAAAAGATAGATGTTAACAAATTAGGGTATAGGGCTGGTAAGTGTGTGAGTTTTCCATTCAATTTGTTGCATAGCTTTAAAAATAACAGTATTGATCATAACTAGTTTGGGTAAAGAGAAACTATGCCACAATTCTTATTTGCAATGGTATAGCTTTGACACAAAGCATAGGAATGAGTAGTTCTAAGGAGAATCTCATCATTTTGGGAAATTACAAGTTGAAGCTCCAATTGAAGGTTCCCTAATCTATTTCTGAGATAACATGAAGTAGAAAGACACCATCAAAGAATTGATGTCAAGTAATTAGTTGGCCCTACTATTATAAAGGGCTTAGCCCTAGAGAATTGTTGGGGAAAAATTTAGATCATTGATAGAGGTTGAATTCCAGTCCAAAACATAGAAGAACAAGGTTTAAATGGTATTAAATTCTATGATAATGATAATGAGCCACATAGTATGGTTTTTGGGAAACAAATGGGTATAAAAATTGCAAGTATTTGTGAGAAGATATATATAAACCTCCTACTTGCCCCCCTTACAAAATTTCAGCAACACAACTATGATTATCCATGTACATGGACCAAACATGGTATTCCCAATAAGTACTATAAAGCTCAGGACAAGTAAAATGAGAGCATAGTTCCTGAAGAGAATCATGCTACTACCTAGAAGAAGGAATCCAATGTTTCTAGACAAAGTGACATAGTTACAAACAAAGAAATATGTTCAACATCCTTTTTATTCTTTGGTTCATCTAAAACCATTTTCCTTGAATAGAATATCCACAACTTGATTTGCAAGTGTCCTCCTATAAGAAAATCTTCTTGCATACAGGGGAAATAGAGATGTAAGAACCTAAACTCCAAGTACTGACAATAAAAAGGGAATAATCTTTTGAAACATTTTCATCCCTTCAATTCTTACTCTAAGAAGACTCCTCACAATAGCATCAGAGGTAGATAAATACAGAGCATCTATGAATCTCATATTCTTAGAATTTTTTTGAGGACACACCCAAAGGCTAGTAAAGGCTAGTGCTAGTAAAGGCTAGCCACCCTTTCCTATACATTATACACAAAAAGGCTAGCCACCCTATCTTGTACATTATATACAAAAAGTCTTTACAAACGTATTATATACAAAAAGTAATATATAAAAAACTATATCAATACAAAAAGTATTATATACAAAAACTATTTCAATACAAAAAGTATTCTATACAATATAGTCTTATCTACAAAATTAAAGAGAAAAAGTACCCACAAATCCCAAAACCATGAAATAATCAATATGAAGAAAAATGGGATTGGAGGGATTCTGCACCAATGATAGTATATCCATTAAAGTTGTGGAAAAACTCCTCATAGTTCTACAAATAGCTCAGTTGCTTCTAAAGATTTTTTGTGAGAAGTCTTTTCATCTAAGACATAGACTATAATAAAATGCAAGCTTCTCACATGAATATCTTCTTTGTTATGCATTTCAAACCACACTTCTAAATAGTAATTTGGCTACCTATTGCCACATAAAATCTATATTTTCACTTCTATTTTTAAATGAATGAGATTCAAAAATTAAGAGGCAATGAAAAAAAATCCAATTTTCTCAATGCACTCATCAAAATAGACTAGTACAATAGGCTTATGTGGGTTTTGGGAAAACTGTAGTGACATGCGTCACATACAACAAATATCTATGCTCTTAAATTTCTTCCACATAAAAATTACATGCATGATATGACCAACTATTCTATTAGGGGCTCAATAGTCCATATGTAATAATGGGAATCCCAAGTACTATCCTTTGATAGTCACTCCTTCTCTTGTGTCGAAATCTATGGAGCCTCCTACTTGGCTAGAAGAATTATGCCACAGTTTATTTTAGATAGGGAATAGATAAAAGTGGATCACATTTTCATAGAACATAAACATAGAAAATGAGAAATAGAAAAATGTTACTGGCTATAGATGAAAAGATTAATCCTAGGCAAGAAACTAATAAAAACATATTAGTTGTGTCAACTCAAGCATTTTATACTATTGACACATTACTTGCCCTCAAAGAATGGGATGAGCCTCCTACTATCAAGAATATTTTTACTTTATTGTTTTCATCTCTGCAAATACTTTTTTTATTTTATTTGATTATTGCTTAAACACCCAACCACCAATTTGGTTTCATTCAATTTCTACCAATAGATCTAAACACTAACCCTAAAATTAGACATAGAGGATAAGCAAACGAGATAGTCTAGATTTAATTCTCATCAACACTACTTGCATTGCACAATCATGTGAATGAAAAATGAATGGACACACTAGAGTATTAGAAAACCAACACAAATGAGAGGGGGACACATTACCATTTCAAAAGATATGGGCATACAAGAATTTCAAAATCACTTTCAAAGGTAATATTTAATAATAAGACCAAGTGAAGATATCATATTAAGAATATGAAAGATGGGTATGCATTTCAAATTCTTCCAAAGAAACTTGTACCCCAGTCTTAATTATTTTTTAGAAGAGTTTTGATCTATGAAGAGTATCTCATTTGTAAATAGTACTATAATGTTTTGGATGTGGTATACATATATTTTAATTGTTATTGAAAGATAATTTTCCAACTAGAAATAGGTTTGTATAAAAATTGGGAACATAACAATAGTTATGTCTCTCATGTTGGCTTATGGTCTAGTTCTCACATAGGCCTCTTCAAATGATTCCATGCTATCTTCCCTCATTCATGTTGTTGTGTTGGATTTGGACCATAAAGTATTTCTCAATCCTCTAGCATCACAACCCCTCCTCTTCCTTGGAGGACGTTGTTTCTTTTGTGAGTCCTACTCCTATAGGTGTTGTTTCATCTACTTTAACCCTTGTTGATTCCTTGTCTACAAAAAAGATTTCTCATGGGACTTATGTTGGTCAAGTGGAACCTATGGTGGGAGTTATACCAGTGTACCTTCAACAACTATCAATGTGGGGGTATCATGTGTTGCTTCTCGTGTGGGTGTCTACGAAAAAGGTTATTTGTTGATGTTCATTAATAGGAATTTCTTTTTGTCTACAAATCTATTTCCTTGAATCTTTCTACAAAAAATGAGGAGGTTTCTCACAACACCACAATCTTCACATTACATGGGTTGGTTTGTCATTTTTGGGGCTTTTGGTCAATTCTTCCACATCTACAATATTGGATTTTCCAAAATTGGGAGCCAATCTTATCTGGTATTGTTCACATTTTCCCAATGGAAAAGGGGTATTTCACTACATAATTTGATAATGTCAAGGATATATCTAGGGAATTTTGTGATCATTTTTTTAGCTAAGATGATAATATTATGCTAATAGTTAAGCCATGACATCCTCATTTAAATCCCTTTTATGAACTTTTCAACAAGATTCTTATCTAGGTTAGACTCCCCAACCATTCCCTTCATCTATGGGTTGATTCCCTGTTGGAGGAAATGGGTGAGGCCTTGGGGGATTTTTTGATGTTGGATTTTGATTCTTATGATATTTTTCACTTCTCTTATATCTATATCTTGGTAGACCTAGTGTGGATTAGAGGAAAAGGAAACATCAACTTCTTGGTGGAAAGGTGTTTCTCCCGAGTGTTACACTTTTAGGAAGAAAAGTTTTTCCCTAGTGGTTGTGCAAGAATCTCTGAGTATTAAGAACACTTTGTCTCTAGTTGTGTATTGAGAACACTTTGGATGGAGGCATCTCTTTTTTTGTTGGTGTTGTCCCTTGTAAGAGTGCTACTTTTGATCGCTTTGTTGTTATTGTTGTCCCTCATGAGATTGTTATTGATACTTATCATGTGGGTGTCTGTAGCTTTGGTCCTAATGTTCCTACTATACTTGTGTTGTATTCCCATGTTTTTGTTGTCCCTACTTCTCGTGTTTGTATTGGCACTACTCCTCTTGACTCTTTTCCCCCCTTAAGATCTTTGGTTGGTACTCTCTCTCTCTCTCTCACTTTGTCTCTCTTTGTCTCTCTCTCTCTCTCTCTCTCTCTCTCTCTCTCTCTCTCTCTCTCTCTCTCTCTCAGAATGAGGGTACTTTTGTGTTGGATTCAATTTCTTGGCAGACAGTTGCAAGAGTGGAAGAGGTTTGAATCAAAATCAAAAGTAAGATATCTAGTTTCAACCTATCTCTTTACTATATTATCTCCAATTTTGACCTGACTTACACTTGGTAGGAACTATACTACTCTGTAACCCTTGTTTGATAGGAAATGGGTTGTAGTCAAGAGGAGTTGAGCAAGATAATACTTGTATGCCACACATTTGGATTCCATTTCTTAATTCACAAATTCTCGAATGCCACCAAAATTAATATTTTCCATATTTTCTATTTAAAAAAAAAATTAATTGGAAACTATATTGTGAGTATCTTAACATCATTTCTTTGGACATTTACTAGTTTATGCTTGAGATTTGGAGTATTTTTAAGATATACATTAGGCTATATGTATTTACAATATTTTTGTAGAATGTACATTCTATATTAACTCATGAAATTATGAATGACTATGGATTTTTTTGTTCAACACTATTTTCATGAATATCTTTGGGTTTACCAATTACATATCGTCAATCTAGATTATTAATCAAGCTTTTGAATAGGTCTTCTCTATACTAATAATTGAGTAATTTACCCTATTGAGAATTATAAAATTTTAACCAAAATACTCTTGTCTATCTATGAAAAATGATTGACACAAAATGCATGTTTTACTAGGGCCATAGCTGATGTATCAAGCGAATTGAATGGGCTTTCACCATCTTCAATTGGATAGTTGTTGGTTTGAATGTGAAGCTAGTCATTGTAGGGATATTTTTAGAGATGGATTGATGGATCATTCTCTTAAGGATCCTTTCCCTAATCGTGTTATGGATTTGGAGCTTCGAGTGGCAAGAATCATTTTCCTCTGTTGTCTACTATTTTAGTTGCTTCTATTCAATCTGTCATTGCATGTGTTGCTCGAGGTGGAGTGACTTCTTGTGTTGTGTTTGCCTCTCATTGGGTTCAAATTTTAGGTGTTCCTCTAGGCACCGAGACACTCCTAGGTGGGGCAACCAATAGTAGGATTGGTGGTCTTTAGTTGAAGTGTCAACATGCTATTGAAGGGCACATTCTAGTATCTAGTGTCATTTTATTGAAATTAAATTTGGAGACTGAGAAGAAAATATCATAATGCATATGTTTTCTTCTCTCATGTTGTTTTCTATGGATTTAGGAATTTTTGGCTCATCTTTCCCCAACTACATGCTTGGAATAAATAAGTGAGAGCCCCTTATTTTGGTAGAAGTACATATTTACCTATTGGCTAGGGGTTTTTTAATTGCTAAATTTGGGAATGCTCTAGTTATAAATGTTATCTTGTGTGATTTCTTTTTTAGTTGGGAGGACTAATTATTAACTTTGGGTATATTGATTTCTTCCCTTCCTTAGAAATGTTTAACCCCCTTCATCTATGGGTTGATTCTATTTTAGAGAAAGTGGGAGACACATAATGTGATTTTTTGATGGTTGATGCTAACTTGTTGATATATTTCATTCCACCTTTGCACATATTCTATTGGAAATGAATGTCTCTAAAGAGCTACCCACTGAGATTGTGATTAATTTGTTTAAGGGTAAATGGGTTCAAATTTTGGACCATGAGGGGGTTCCCTTTAGATATAGAATATGTTTTAAAACTTTTCATGCAAGTTATCAATGTGGTTTAGAGAAAAAATAATTTGTTGGCTTTGGGGTAGAATGGTCCTTTAGATCAACATTATATAGTTTAGAAGAAATTTGACAGGAGTTTATCTAGGTTGGTTGCGTAGGATAATATTTGTCTTGAAACATATTCTCAGGATGTTTTGGTTACTATTGATAGGAGTGTGGAGCTTGGTATGTTTCTTTTTGTGCCCTTGAATGCAGGTGGAAATGTGGCTCAATCCTCTACTCCTATTGATAATAATTTTTTGAATGTGCATGGAAATGAGACTTTTATGTCTACTTCCTTTGATAGTTCTATGTATATCAATTTTGGTAGCTTCCTTGGTGATTCTATGTCTATAGGGAGAAATATGGGTGATCTCTTTACCAGTATTATTTCCTAGGATGATGGTGTTCTAGTTGGGATGGGTTCATTGGTTTGACATGATGCAACTGTTAAGGTGGAAGATGGATAGATTATTATAAAGGAAAATAAATACAAGAAATCTATGCCCTCTTTTGACATGAATTCTCCTTCCCACAAGGGAAGTGCTAAAGATAAATCTTAATGGTTCATGGTTGTGGGTGATTGAAATGGAGTTTTCTCTAGTCTTTTCTACAATTTTTTGGCTTCTTGCTGGCTTTTTTGTGTATGTTTTGTTTTAGGTTGTGGGAGCCCATTGCTAAACCCTATGTTGTTGTCTTCATCTATTTTTTTTGGGTGGGATTTTAGGGCACATCTTATGTAATCTTTTTGTAAATTTTTTTGGGCACCCTCAAAGTATATTTTTACCTTAATAAATAAACTAATGTTCCAAGCCCTTACTTCTACCACATACTATACTCCCATTTAAGAATGCTGCATTCATTTGTTTCTTGGTTGCAAGGTTATTAATTTTTTATTTTCATCTCCACAAACACCTTGTCAATCATTTTGTGGATGATAGTTGTACTATTTTTTTAAGGTCAATAAGATGTGAATGCCCATTTTTATTTATATCAATTTACATTTTACGTTGTTCAAGTGCAGACAATGGGAGGAAAAGTACAAAGTTAAGAAAACCCTTGGTGTATTTTGGGATTGAAGTCCTATAAAAGGTACAAGTCCCCTAAATATGGTCTTTGCAATATCCCTATTTTTAAATAATACAAAATAAGAATTAATATGTTATTGTTAGATTAATTATATTAGAATATATTAAAATGGTATAATATTATATGTCAATGAACAAATATAACACTACTATAATATTTAGTATTATGTCACCATATAAATAAAGATTTAATATAATTTCATAATAATAATAGAACATGAATATATAAATAATAATTTAATTCATATTATATAATAATGTTTAACAATTTATTAAAAAATAATATAATAATAGATTATAATAATTGATGATATGTTATAACCTTAACATAATAATAATGAATAATAAGTTATAGCATAATGTATGAATACATTAATCATATTATCGATATAATGAGGAGAGGACATGAGATTATGTCATATCCTATTATACATATAATTCAACTTACAAATAATATAATTATAATATAAACAGTTAATAATAATAAATCAAACAATAAATATTTATTCAAGCATAATATACATAATTTATATTATAAACCATCAATAATAAAACTATAAATAATGGGTGAAACTATCAGTTATGACCTTTGAAGAAAGAGACATTTTTCTTCATCTCCACACATATATAAAGGAGAATAATTTGGAGATTAATGGATATAGAGGGATTGACATTCATAAAAAAAGGTACAAGAAGGAAAAATAATAAGTGATTAGGACTCACCTACATCTTGAAGAACATCTCCGATCCTAAATATATAATTATAAAGCAAATTAAGTAAGATCGCAGATGGGGACATTATTGTCTTGAAGAGGGCATACCTTCTTTTATAGATTATAAAGAGTTATAAAGTTTAAAATTAAACTTTTTGAATTAGAGATGATCTTTTTTATATAGTTCTCTCAGTAGGGAGATTATACTATTAGCATTATAAATGAAGACAATTACCACTTTCTCTCAATCTTCTTGAGCAAACGTGAATATGTTTGAGATTTTGAAGAGAAGACCATGCTAGGAAAATGATACTACGCTAAATGATCCATCCAAAATTTGAGAAAACTTCTCAAAAAAAAAACCACAACCTCCTTCTCCACACTATATACATTTATTAGAACAAAAAACCCCATATTCTTATACCTATGCCAGATACTAGCTGATATAAAACAACTTATTGGAAAGAGATTAAGAAATAGGCTGTAATTAACCAGATTGAAAGCAGTCTAGAAGTATATATCTACTAGAGTGTATGAATTAGGGTTAGTTTTTAAAGTGTTCTAGCATACTTATGCAATTTAAGAAATTTGCCATGCCCTTCAACTATATAACTCCTAGAATAAAGCTTGGCTAGATAGTATACTATAGAGAAAATGTTTTAAAGTAATAATTCCACAAGAGACAAAGATTCAATTTTTCCAATTAATCAATTAAAATAAAAGATGTAGAAGTATTATTAACCATGAATAAAATTAAGTATAAACAAATTTGGCTTCAATTTAATATAACAGAGTAAAGATTATAAAGAAAAAACTAGCGACATAATTAATTAAAAAATTTCCACGGGCTGTTTCTTTTGAGAATCAAAAGAGCCCTAAAACATAGAGCCACTATTAAGCTATGCCAAAAACATAATGTACTAGAATCCATAGCCACTGATATATAAAATCTAAGCTATTAATGATAACCCTGCCATGATAATAGTTATTAACCAGATAATATAATATAACCCATGAACTAGATGACTACAGAAAAAGGCTATAGGGAATTCATAGATGTGTTTGAGCCATTATCGATAGTTTACCAAAAATTTGAAGTATGTAATTAGAAGTTTAATTGTTTTAAGACTAAAAACTATTGTTCAAATGAAAAGTTCCAAAAAATAAAGGTATCCATTAATCTTCTCTAAAGGCCGCTCATAGGTCTTCAATAGAAGCATGCATGGTGCATTCATACAAGATTAGTTCCTTCAAAAAGTAGCTTACAAGGTAGTCTTCATCTATACGATTTAGTATAGAAAAGAAAAATGAAAGGAAACACAACTTCCTTTCATAGACCCTCCATCTTCTGAGAAACTTGTCAGATCTTTTGTAAAGATTATTGGGTAGGTTGGGATAAACTCACCCCTAATATACATAAGATTGTAGGTTGCATCTAGAAAAATAGTGAGATACCCCCCCCCACCCCATATTAATCAAGGATATATCTAGACCTTCAAACAACTCATTTTCAAAAAATTCTTTGCAAAGACTAGTAATGAGAGTGTTGTCCGCATAAAACTACCTAGCTACAACAATGAATATCACAATTATATTTGCATTGGAGAAGAATCTATTAGGACAATTGATATACTAAATATGTATACAATAGACTACCCTTTGAATGACCTTGTTTCTCATAGGGAAAAATTTCCTAATCTTGTCTAAAGTTATGGGGGCATCAAAGGCCATGAACCGAGACATGGTCTAGAGCTTAATGGGAGTATCCATGGCTTAGAAGTACAAAACTAAACCTAAATTCTCTTATAAATAAGAAAAAATCGTGGAAAAGGAAGAAGGTATAAATGCATATACTACTTGAGATGAAATGAGAATTAACGACTCATATGTGGGAAGGAGTGATCTTAGCATGACAAGGAAACACCACCCTGTCTTAGGCCAAAGTGTATAATCAATGCTCAATAAATAATTAAATAAGGGATCAATAAAAGGAAGAAAACATCAAAACTCCAACCCCTTTTACATTAATAGCTTAATATTAATGAGTTATACTTAATTGACAATTATGGTGGGTGTGGATGATGGTACAAAATGTTTTCATTAATACCATCTGCTCCCTTATTAGCTAATTTGTCTGCATAACTATTTAATTCCTTACAAATATGTGTAGTGCCCGCCCCTAAGTCGCATTTCTGTTATCATTGCCAAACTCTTTTAGGCCAATTTATGTTTGATGATTAGTATTATTATTTTAGAGATTATCAGATGTTGTTTTACACTCAGTTTATTATATGATGAGATTACTTGGTACTCTATATTTCATGCATGTATGATGATTATTCAATGTTATCAGTTATCGATTACGATTAGTTAGATGGTTTATTATCACATGTGCCTTCTTATGGATGCTTACCCCATACTGCATGTGTATGGTGTGCGTGTTTGTTTTATTTATGTATGGTGTTTCTGATGTGGTTAAGGAAGGGAGTCGTAGTCACCTGCTAGTCGGGATCTACACGATGCACCACTTCCTGCCATTATCTGTTTAGCTTAGAATATTGTGTTTGTATATGCGTGGATTTTATGCAGGTTGCAGGTACCGGGTATCAACTTCCCTGAATTGCCAGGATGAGCGTACCCTATCGCATTGTCTCAATGGTAAGAGAGGGGAGATAAACTCTTAAGTCCAAATCCTAAACCCTTTAGCCAATTGTCCTAATTGATAATTAGGACAAGTATCTGAGTTAAGTACCCTCCGAATGCATCAAAGGATATAATTTCGTGATTATAACCCTTTTTGTTTGATTTAGTATGTATTTTTCTATGTAGGGTTTTCGTATGTTGTTATATGAGTCCTTGATGTGTTTTCTATTAATTAAGTCTAATTAAAAAGATTAATTAATGATTTAATTTAATAGAGAATTGATATGATATCTTTAATATTTAATTAATTGAGAAATTAATTAAATAAAAGAATTAAATTTGGAGATTAAAGTTCAAAGATAAATTTAGAACAAGATAATATTTATTTAATTTAATAATAATATATTTGGAGTTCATTTTTAAATAAATGCTAAATATTATTGTTATTTAAATTAATTAAATATGTTATCAATTAAGTTTCTAAAATAAATTAAAAGTTGAAAGATATAAAATTATTAAGAATTCTAGATCGCATGATCTAAGCATGAGTTTAAATATGAGAATTAAATTAAAAGATTAAATAATAAAAATTAATAATGTTATTTTAATTTCATGAAGTGCACATGAGATTAAAGTAATAAATTAATTTACAATAGAAGTCAAGTGGAATATTAAATAAAGTTATTTAATAATTCAACTTAATGTGCATGAAAGTTGAATGCAAAATAAAAGAAAAGATAATAAAGGTTAATTTGGGAGTTAACTGAGTTGTGCAAAGAGTCTTCTCGGATGAACGCACAATTAGTGCCCCGATTTGAGGAGAAAACTTCTTATCACAACTTTGGGGGTTCATTTTTGGACACACATGAATTTGGATGAGAATTTTGGGAGACAACTTTTGGAAGCAAATTTTAGAAGGCTGATACCAAGAAAGTTTTCCAGAAGAAGGTTATTGAGGGGAGCGAATTCTCTTACAATTCCTGGAGATTGCATAATAGCATCAGGATCAGGTAGGGTCTTGTGTTTTTGATTATCCATTAAATACGCAATTATCCTTTCCTGTCTTCTTCGTGTCTGGGGTTTGTAAATCTGAATTCTCTGTGATGAATGTTTAAACATTACGATATTAGAATTTATCAGATGCTTGTCTATAAACTTTTTTATACAAAATTTAAATGGGAAGGGTTGAATTTAAGACTGAAATTCTAAGTTAGAAGTTCGGATGGTTGGCTATATTTTCTATATTAATATAAAGAAGTAAACAAGTTTTCAATATATTTGGTAAACAAGTTTTCAATATATTTATATATATATATTAAAAAGAATTATTTTATATATACATATATTTAATAGATTGATTATCAATAAATTGTATTATAATGATTATATTTTGTTGAGATAAAAAAAAAAACATATACATATATGTAAATTTTTTAATTAACAAATTTAAGTATACAAGTCGGATTTAATAAAAATGGTTTAAAAAAAAAAATATAATAATGTAATTAGTGGGGGGGAGGGAATTATTCCGTGCCCACCCCCACTGTCGGCCGAGCCGACAGTACCTGCCGCCGCAGGCCCTGCGACCGTAGGCCTGCGGCAGACCGCAGAGGTCTTTTAAGCTGACGGGCTTTAAAACGTATGATATAAGGTTTTGTTTATTTTTTTAAATTTTTTATATATAATTATTATTATTTATAAAAACAAAATTTATTAGTATTTAAAAAATTTAAATTAATATATTTTTAATATATATTAATTAATAAATATTTTAATCTTTATTAATATTTAATAATTAAATATTAATGCATTTAACATAGTTTATAAATATTAATTTATTAATAATTTTGGTTAAATATTAATAAATTAACATTTAATGAATAGATTAGTATAAGTAATTCAAACAGTAATTATTGATTAATTTAATTCAAATTAGTTTAATTAAAATTTAATTAATAATGAATATTATTTGATTAAATTGTAGAATTGGATTATTGTTTTAATGAAAGGTATTATAGAAATGGGTAAATCGTAAGGGGTAGTGGTGAAAACCTAGTTACTTGAAAATCAACGTTAAACTGAAACATAAACCTTACCTTAACTATATAATATACTTTCAAATCCAATCTCTGAGACTTTGATGTTTTCTATGTGTTCTCTGTGTTTTGGGGTTTTTCTAGTATTGACCAGTTTAGGTTGTTACTAGAGGCTCGGGGTTGTGAATGTGATGTTATGATGATTTGTTCTCGATCTTTTCAAACCAACCAAGGTAATGTGATTGTATGCTCTATGATGGATGTATTTACTGTTTGTTATTGCTTTCTAGTTTCCTTGTGTGAAGTTGAGATGTATGTATTTGAGATACTTGACTTAACCATTTTCGAGTCTCCATCAGTTATATTTGATAACCATTTTTGAGTCTCGATCAGTTATACTTGGATTGCTTTTCGGTCGCTTGAGAGGACTGAAGTGTTTGTTATATTCTTGATGATGTCATGTTTTGACTTGACCATTTTGGAGTCTTCGATCAGTATTGTAATTTACTATTGGGATACTTTCTGGTTGCTCATTGGAGGACCATTGGATTTTGTGATTTATCATTGATGCCTTCAGTTGCTGATAGAGAACTGTCATGATCATATGATATTTATTTGATGCTTATCTGTTGCTCATGAAGAACTGATGTAATTTTGTGGCTTATCTTTTATGATGTTTTTCAGTTGCTTGTATAGGACTGAGGTGATTTTATTATGATTCTTTGATTCATGATTTCATGAGCCTAGGGTAGGTTATCTATGTGTAGTGTCAGGAAGTGGCTTGCAATGGGGATCGGGGCCCTAAGAGGCTGCCTGGAGTAACCCATTGTAAGTTGTTTTAATAAGTGAAAACATTTACACTAAATGAGAGAAAATGAACCTAACAAGATAATTGTATGTTCTCTCCCATGCCTTGAGTGCTAGTACAGACTAGGATGGGGTAGAGAGAACGCTTGGTTACGACCTTGCATTCCGTAGCATGCCTTGTCAGTACGAGAGGATACTAGTGGCCGCAAGGATCAGTAGGGACTCGGGATTCCTAAGGGATTGCTCGGGTAACTTCTACGTGACTTTTGCGATGACACTTTCCCGCTTGCATATTAGGTTTCCTACGTGTCTTGTGGTACCTCTGGGTTTAGATGTCGATCTTTTTAGGAACCCTTGAGTTAGCATACTTATAGGATTTCTTGGACTTGGAGAGTATTTATGATTATAGGTTTTTTTATCCTATTTGGGACTTGAGACTATCTCCTCAGCGTGGTGGGAGTGGACCATTTAGGTTCCACGCGGTCGGGTGGTAGTGCTTTTTACTCTTACCATTGAGATCTGTTCTGTGGTCACCGTGGCTGGAGTGTTCGTGACTGGCATTTACCTTCACTATGTTCTTGGATTATTATGATGGATAGCTAGATTTTATGATAGATGTTTTATCATTATGGATGTATGGATGTATCATGTATAGTGAATAGTTTCATATATTTTTACTGTACTTTGTATCATGGATTCGTGGAGGTTGATGCATTTCTATTTTTACATATGTATATTCTTTTAAGCCTTTCATACCCTGTGACTTGTACAGTGGATGATTGAGCATTCCGAATTAATTTTCCAAGAGGCATTCGGAACAAATGTATATTATGGACAATGGGACTTTCTGTTTATTCTTTCATATGTATGTGATAGTTGTTAGACTTAGAATTAATTAAATTTAAACGTGACTCAACGTCTTGGGATCCTTAAGAAATGTAACTTGCAATGTATGTTAGTCGATGATTACATGTTATTGCTTCCGCTACTATGTGTTTGATGTGTATGTTATACATTCTTACTTTAAAAAAAAAAAATGTTTAGCAAACTTAGTGAAACTTTAGGTTAATTCTTTTGGATCCCTTGGCGGGGCGTTACAATATGATCAATAGTTATTTTTAAAAATTCTTTGGATATCTCCAAAGGTTTAGTTAGAAAGGTACTCAACTTCCAATTAGGTGTCATTTGGTTTCAAAGAGAATTAACCATTATGGCTGAGTCACCCTCAATTTCTATATGACCAAGTTTTACATTTGAGAAAATCCATAGACCCTCTATAAGGGCCTTGAGTTCAGCATCATTGTTCGTAGCCCTACCTATTAATTTTGAGTATGTTATCAAAAGTTCCCCAAGATAATTTATAATACAACAACTAATAAGAGTCATCCCTAGGTTTACCATGGAGGCCCTATCAAAGTTTAATTTGACCCAGTCCTTAGTAGGAGGGGACCAAACATACTCTTCCCTTTTCTCTTTGCTTCTCTTACACCCTATTCCATAAAATAGGGGGAGTTTTAATCTTGGCCACCAAGTTCTCATCTTATCATCCCATGGATTCATTGGCATGATTGACCCATTATTCCTACAAATATTACTATTTAAGTTTTCAATAATGACAACCTCTATTTTCACAGTTAATAAATTATGAGTCATTCTTAAGATTCTAAGGATTTTTCTATTTATTTCCTTCCACATTTCCTAGAGAAAAATGATGGGGATATAATCCAGAAAACATAGAAAATGCTTCCTGAGTTCAATCTAGGCCATGAATGGAGAAAAGACATAATTGAGTTAGGTAGAGCCATCTTGTAATTCTTCTAATTACAAAATAAATACCACACATTTGAAGCAAAAGAACATTTAAAAAGTATGTGATCCACATCTTCCTCATGCATTTCACATAAGGGATATCAGGAAGATACCTCATAGCTAATTCTTCTAATTTTATATGTAGTCAAAATTATGTTTTGGAGAACTAGCCAAGAGAAGGCTCCATCTTTAGGAAGACATAAGAAATCCCATCAAAAGGATTAAGGCAACACCACCTTGGAGTGATGCCTAAGGATATAAATGTAGTTGCAACCATCCTTGGAATTATATTCTCCATCTTTGGACCCATTACAAACCATAATATCCTATTGTTGAGTGAAGATGATTTTTCTATCTTTTAGTATATCATTAAGATAGTCAACATGCTTTGGAGGAATATTGAAAGAAAAAAATGATTTTCATTTCCAACCCTCTAGAGTACTATTATCTTGTTCCACATAATTGATTAGATTGGGACCAATAATACCTTCTAGAATCTGTTTGATTTTTTAAAGATTTTCCTTGTTAATAATTATTTGATATCTATCCAAAAGCCCATTCAGAACCTAACTTGATTGCCCTTGCCATTTCTCTAGGTAAATTTATTGAGGATAATGAATTGACAACCAAGCATGAAGCTCCACAAGTTGAAGGACCTTGGTGGGTTACTAGTTGTAAGGAAGCTAAGTGGATCATTCAAATTCATATATTTATTAAAAAGAATTCTAGCCCTTTTAAAATGGGGGAATCTTATCACTCTCCAAATTAGCTTGACTCCTAGAGACATGGCTTGATATTTGAGACTCTTGATCCTAAAGCCTCCCTAAGCCCTAGGCTTGCATATCTTGTCCCAAGCAAACATGGAATTTTTTTCTTGCTTTCACAACCTTTCCAAAGGAAATCCTTTACTAGTTTATTAATTCTATCCCTCTTTTGAGAAGGCAAATATAGAACTAACAGTTGATTGATCAAAATATTGGATAATGTTTCTTTTAGCAAAGTAATCCTGCCTGCTAAAGACAACCATTTTCCCTTCTAGGACTGAATCCTAGATTTAGCTTTACCTATAAGACTATTCCAACTTGAATAATTTCTTTTTCCCAATTCTTGCTAGATGCCCAAGTATTTATAGGGGAAATAACCCCTTCTAATATTCAGAGTTTTAGTAATCTCTTTTTCTAGGGTTTCTTTTGTGTTAAAGAAGAATTTTTTTGATTTGGATAGATTAATATCCTGTCTAGAAAATGGCATGTAAGTCTAGAGGATTTTTTTGAAGGATTTCACATCCTTAATGTCAGGTTCCTGATGCAAGAGTATCCCTAGTTGGCTTGCAATCGTACATGTTGGAGGGATTTTGTCTTGAAGGAGTGGTGCTCAGTTGTGACTAGGCATAATTTTGTCTTGGTTGCTTGACATACTTTATGGAGCTCAACAGAAGCTCGACATACTCTTTGGAGCTTGACATACTCTAGGAGCTCAACATGTTCTTTGGAGCTTGACATACACTGGGAGCTCAACATTCTCTAGGAGCTCTGTATGCTTTGGGAGCTTAGAATGTTTTGAGAGCTTAGCATGCTCTGGAAGCTCGAAATTGCATATGGTTTGGCTAATGCTCAGCTTGGTTTTCTTTGGCACTTGGCTTGGTCTTGGTTCATGTTAGTGCCAAGTTGTCTGTGAGCAAACTTTTGGCATTTAATTTATATATAGGTATTTAATTTGTGTTGTAGCCAACTTGTGGCTCAACAAAAAATTAATGTAAAGGATTTAATTTAGTTTGTAATGAACTAGGTTGACTTGTGGCTTAGTTGGGTATAAGTAGGGGGTCTTATAGAGTCTTTGGGTATTATGAGGATCCATCTTGGAGAAGAGGATGCAAATTATGAAGGACTAGTAGCTACAGCTTTAGAAGTAAAGGATTTCTTGGTGGACCTAAGGGTACAAGTGTAAATTCTTCTTGGGATTGGGATTTTAAGTTTTATCTTGTGGGATCTTGCATAAATGATATTGTAATTGGTGTTTTTATTTGGCCCTAACTTGAAAGGCCTTAGAGCCAGGCATATTGCATGTAATCAATTATTTTATGAATCAAGAGTTGTGATTTGGTATCAGATCATGCATTTGTGTTGCATTCTTGTTGTGTTTCTACTATGTGGTTATTTTATGGAGGTATGGACATCTCCTTTGGGAATTCTCCTACCTTGCACTATGTCAAGTGATATCAAAGTAAAGGTTGTTCTTGAGTGTGTTGACAGATCACCAAAGTTGAGGTAGTTTGCACTAGGATTTTGGGTTGGAGAAGGTTGATCTTGTGGAGTTGATTGATCTTTTGGATTGGTGGATCTATTGCTTTGGGTTTGTAAATTTTTGGAAGATTCCTCCAAGAAGATTAGAACCTAGGGAAATTGATGATCTTAGTGATGCTATGGAGGAAAGGATCTTAGAGAAGATTAGAGAAGAAATTAGATATGAGATTGCATTGATGAAAAGTGAATTGCTGAAATTGTGAGTGCTTTAGGTGGTGTACCTAGGCATGTGGGTATTGAATATAGTTATGAGGAAGTTGCTAAAGACTTTGAAGCTATTGGATCTAGTGGAAAAGACATAACTAATCATGTGGAGAGACCTATTGGAACTAGGGCTGGTCAGTTTGCTAGACTTGGATCTTAGTTGAAGCTGAAGCATAAGATGGAGGTTTCTAATTTCTTAGGTACTTTGACTCTTGAAGGCTTGATTGATTGTATTGGTGAATTAGAAGACTACTTTAATCTTGAGGATATTGAGGATCTACTTAGAGTGAGGTTGGCACAAACTAAGCTGAAAGGACATGCTGCTCTTTGGTGGAAAGAACTACAAAGAGATTGAGGATAAGAAGGTGAATTGAAGATCACTAGATGGAGATTTATGGTGACTAAATTGAAGGATAAGTTCATTCCTTCTAATTATGAGCTTGAATTATTTACAGGGTTCCCCATATAACATTGTATCATCTTCAAACTGCTGATGGGTAGTTGGGTCTTCCTCTTTGACCAACTAAATACCTTAAGAGATTGAATTGACCTAGAACACCCAAAAGCCCTACCTAGAGGTTCAGACATTAAGATAAAGAGAAAAGGTGATATAGGGTCCCCTTGTACAAGGCCCCTAGATGGGGAGAAAAAAACTTTAGGGGATCCATTGACCAAGACAAAAAACTTGGGGGTAGAATATATTTGAAGATCAAGTTGATCCTCTGGTTGGAAAATCCGAAGGCTTGCAAACATTCATAAAGGAATCTTAAGTGAATTTGATCATAAGCCTTACTAATATCCAATTTGATTAACATACCTGAAGAACCATTGTACTTAAGAGAGTGAATATATTCATGAGAAATTATAATCCCATCAAAGATGGACCCACCTGGAAAAAAACCTTTTTGTTACTCACTAATGAGATGAGGAAGACACTAATTTGATTGGCTAATGTTTTGGATAGCAATTTATACAGAGTATTACACAAGGCAATTGGCCAATGGTCCTTGAAGCTTTCCATATAATCCTACTTAGGAATAAGTACTAGAAAGGTGTGGTTTAAATATTTGAAAAGACTTCCAAAATTCCTCACACCCTCCAAGGTTTTTGTAACCTCATCTCCCAAAAAATGCCAACATTTTTGGGGAAAAGAAACCAGATTGGGATATCATTAGGCACTGCAAATTTGTTAGGTTCATCTATTAGAGGGAAACTGTGAACTCTTTCTTAGATATTTTCCTTACTAAGTCTTTGTTATGTTCTTTCAATATTAGCTTTGGAATATTATTAAGGAAGGATGATAGGAATGCTAGAGATGGTCCTTTCAGATTGTTTAAGGTTTTCTCAGAGAAAGATACTGTCTCAAAGGCAATATCAAAAAGATTTTCAACTAGAGTATTTTCATCATTTTATATCTTTGAAATTTAGTTGTTAAGCATTTTTAATTTCACACTATTGTGGAAATTTTTGGTGTTTCTATCACCTTCCTTTAACCAAGTCTATCTGGATTTCTATTTCCAAAATATTTCCTCTTTATCTAGGATGTCCTCTAGTCTCTATTTGAGGTTTTTTTCCTTGAGATATAGGCTCTCATCCATTCCTCTCTTCATGACTTCTGAGTTGACTCTTGCTAATTTTGACTCAATCTCAACTTTGAGAGAAAAGATGTTCCCAAATTTCATTGTATTCCATTGGATAAGATTTTTCTTAATTATTTTGAGTTTTTGAACTACCTTATACATTTTGAAGCCTGAAACTTCTAATATTTTCCACCATTCTTCTAGTAATTTAATTAGTGATTCATCTTTGAACCACACCTATTAAAATGTAGATGAGTTTCTAGTAGAATATCCCTTGATTCTAGTTTCAAAAGAACCAGGTAGTGATCTCACCCAATGAAGAGTAGGATTTCAGATTCTAGATGATAAATCTTTGTGAGAATATTTCTTGATATGAAATCCTATCTAGTTTCTCATCTATCTAACTAAACTGTAGCATTTTTTTTATTATAGGTGTAAGAATTGTCCCTATATTTTATTTTTAGAAGAGAAGATTGAGTAGTCCAATTATTGAAATCCATTGATGCTTGTGACAATTTAGCTAGACCCCCTCTTTTTTCTATTGTGGAAGAAATTGCATTAAAATACTCTCCCAAAATACAAAGGGATTGGAGGGACTAAATATAATAATCAATGTCTAACCAAAGAATTCTCTTATCAGCTATGAGAGTAGGCCCATAAAGATTAATCAAAGAAAATTGAAGATTAAAGTTATGAGCACTCATTCAATATCTTTCAATAATGAGAGGAGTCAAGATGACCATACGAGGGTTCCAAATGATAGCCAAACCTCTTGAGGCCCCTATGGCTTGCCTACCAATTGTATCTCTAAAACTCAACCTCTTTTTGAAAGAAATTATCTCTTCCTGATTCATTTTAGTTTCTTGAATAATTATAATGTTTGGTTTATATTGACTTAGACAACAATTAAGAAAGCATTGTCTATTAGGGGCATTAAGGCCCCTAACATTCCAAATAAGGACTTTCATTTACCCTTGGTAAGTACCTTCCTCTTCCCTACATCAAATAAATGGGCCAGTTTGGTTTGGCCTTTTGTCTCTGCATCTTGAGATCTAAGCTCATTTAATGATTTCTTACCTCTTTTTTTAGGAATCCTTATCAAGTTAGGAGAAGCAAGAACTTCCTAAGATTTTTCTAATCCCTTGAGATTATCAGTTTCCTCCATAATTACAAAATCATTTCTAAGGTCCTCATGTTATATCCTTCACCTCGAGCTCCAATAGATTCATAATTAACTTTTCCTTTTCAATAGTCAAAGCATCTATGAAAGTAATTACAGTGAAGGTATTTATTACATCTTTTGTGAGTTTCTCACATAAAATGTTTATTCCTCCTTACACATCCCATGACTATAGGCCTTATCATTACTAGAATATCAGGAGTCCTCTTCTGAATGAGAGTTTTGAAGGGCTATTTTAAGGGAATAGAGGGTTCCACTGAATTGTGATCTTGAGGAGGGGTAAATATAGCATTAATACCCCTTCCGATATCAACATATTTTTTCAGAGCTACTTTAGAATAGTATGTGGATTATTAACTACCATAGATAACCCTTGGCCAATAATAATTGTAGAGGGAGGAGTCCTGGGAGTCACTTCCACTAACCTTTGAACCTTGACAATTTCACCTTAATTTGCAATAGAATCTAAATGAAGTACCTTATTTTCTTCTAAAAAAGAGGATACTCTGCTAGTAATAATAAACCCTCCACCCTTGGGATCAAAGGATATGTTAATATTTGAGTTAGGTTTAGAAACCCTCAAAGTATCTAGTATTTTTAGATATTTAATTTTATTTCCTTTTTTGCATGGAGGGGGCTTCCATAGTATTTTTTCACATATTATCCCCATGATTTTTTTTGGTTTTAGATCATATAATGAATTGTTAGTGATGATTCTAATCTATTTAAGATTCAATTTTGAAAGTTCTATTTCAATTAATAACTTAACATTATTAGAGGAGACAAAGCCACATTCTAGACCTCTGAATATACCTAAAGAATTTCCAAAATGACTCATAATATCGCTCCGTACTAGTTCAACTAAAATATCTCTGAACATAATCCATTTCAAAACTTTTACATTATTAAAGGAGCTCAGATCAAAATCGGGTTCCCACTTAATAAATTTAACATGGCAACCCTTTAAAAAAACTAGATCTCCATACGATAACCTTTTTGTTAGTTATTGAGAAGAGCAATCTAGGAAAAGAACATTGTCACTAAAATAATAGATTCTTACCTAGTCACTATAGGTAGATCCCAACCAATCCCTAGCTAGTGTTCCTAATGGATCCTCTCCACACAATCTTGCAAACAAGTCATTTGTTTGACAATAATCCCATAGCCTGTTGGTGTATATGTCATTAATAATAAGGGTTTTGGACTTATCCGAGGTAGAACATGAATCTTTGAAATCTAAGGGGAGGTGAGCTGGTTATCCACCATTAGTACTCAGGTTTGAGAAGAAGCACCCTAAACCATTCTATGGATGATTTTCATAGGAATCAAACATGTTGGAGAAGGGCCCTTAGGCTTGTGGAGGGGCGTAAAGGAATGTCATTAGCTCCCATTTCCTTGTTTGAAGAGCTAATGGGTAGAACCCATATGCGGTCTATCCTTGAACAACCCTCAGGGTTTACATATTTTCCCTTTTGGAACCTATCGCTCTCCAATCTTCTCCTTTTATGCCTTTTGGAACCTATCGTTCTCCAATCTTCTCCTTTTAGTCTCAAACTCCATTGGACATCTAACTATGTTCATAAAAATAAGCCCTAGGATATCTTTCCTCATCATTGAAGCCTAAAAATATTCTATTAAAGTAGAAAAAAATTCCTTGCCAGAATTGGAGCCAAAAAATTAGTATAAAAGGAGCCAAACTATTTAGATGAAATTATCAAACCCAAAGATACTAAAGAAGAAACAACATAATCAAAAGGAAACTTCCAAGGCTAAAAATCATACCATTTTCACTTTTTGTAATTATATTTCCATATACTAAAAAGCATAGCCACACTATTTTTATTTTAATATAGTATAACTATTTTAAATTCAAAGAAAGATAATTATTAAAAGCTATGAGTTTCTACTATCTTCCTTTATTTATATAGGGCTAATTCATATGAATTATCCATCCATGTTGTAAATAAAATACTAAAATAGTATCATTCTCAATTATATCTAAAAAGGGGAGTTTACATGTTGAGTATTGTTGAAACTATTTCTACAACTTAACTGTATTCACCACTTAATCCATCTCATTCCTAGATCGTGAATTATATAACCTCAAACTTGAAATGCTGAAATAAATCTAACTATTCATCACATCCATAAGCATAAATGTAAACACATAACAAAAAGATTTTAGTTGCCTAGAAACCCTCCAAGGTGAAGGTAAAACTAGGGTGGGGATGACACTTAGAAATCTTCACTATTGTAGTAAAAAATTTTACTTGTTAGGGCTACAAATGTGATCACTTTTGATGATCTACTCTATGCGGGGTTTGCCCTATTAAGATATTTACAAGACTATTAGGTCTACCTCAATTAAAGGATTTAAAAATCACAATGAAGTAAGCAATTTGTTAAGATATTTTCTTAGGCCTGTTAGGACCACTTAGTTAAGATATTTACCCCGATTCACTTGCTAGAATGTATTAGTACCTAGTTCACACTCACAATTCTGATTAGGATATTCTCTTTTCACTCTTTGATGACCTCCTATCTAATATATTTCTTCTCTTCTCTTCACTACTTTAGTCAGTCACTATACTCTATTTCTTAAATATTTTCTTGTAGCCTCCAAATCAAAATCCCTTCGCACATACATTTAACACACTTCACATCATATAGAATAGGGTTTGGAACTAGCCTTAAATAAACATTTGTAGAGTCTTCTAGAACATAATTAATGATCTAGATGCTTCCCTTTTTTCCTCTTAATCTAATTGACTAAATTTCCTTCATAGGGATCAGTAATCCATGCCAAAATGCATAATTCACCTTTTTGATAAACTCTACAATCATTAAATATCATTAACTTATTATCCCAAAATGGTTTACCTCATATTTTGTGCCATTCCAAACATTCTCGTTCAAATAGTTTTACTCGACACATATAGTTCCTGATGCTTGGTCATAAGTATTTTTCCTATTGATGCTCGATCTCTACTAGCTTGACTCTTCTATGACTCGACACCAACTCACTTTTCTTTACTCAAAATTCACTATACTTAGCTTCCATAGGGATACTCAACATCCACAGACTTTCTCAGCTCCTATTGAGCTCAGCATAAACATGCTTATTTACAAGTCTAACAAATACATAACTTAGCCTATAGAGAGTGACTCAGTTGCAGTGATGACCAACCAACTGTTCCTTCTATATGACTAACTATTTGACACTAATAGATAAAAAAACTAAAGAGATCAACAATATCCTCCTTTGACATCAGTGACAAATTTTTTTTGTCATGATTACATTGTTACACTAAATAAAAATAAAAATGATAGTACTTCCCCCTAAGACTTAGTCCATGTAGGACTACAAAACTTTGTACAACATACTCATGTATACATTACATATATTACATGACTTAAATAATCTAATGAATCTTTCTCATACCTTTGATCTATCCTCTGCTACTCATTTATTCTCTAAATGATATCAATTTTTTGTTTCTTCTTTCAAATCTTCTTCTGTTGCCCTTGACTTTGTCACTCATGTCTATACTAGGGTTGAGAGGATGGAATCATATCATAATTATCAATAAATGGCTTGTAAATTTTGATGTTCACGGAGAGAGCATGATCCCATGTGGTTCTAATTGATTCCAAAATTTTAATCTTGATCTCCAAATCTACAACCAAGACAATCAAGCTATCAACAGTAGAAATATTATGATTTGATTGTATTAGATCCTTTGCTAAAGCTAACTACATTGCATTACCTCCAAATGAGGTACTAACATAGACTGTATGGAGACAAGTTTAATCCTCATTTGACTATCTACTATGTGTAGCTCAATTATCCTCTCCTATGAAAACAATAGTCTGTTCTAATGCATGGAACTTGATCCAACGGATTGAGAAATAGAGTTACTTGAATATTTTAAATCACCCTCAATCTTTTAAATACTAGCTTGAAATTCATTTGTGAACCTAGGCACATCACAAAGAGTATTGTACAAATCTTGGATTTTCTTCAAAAATTATTCTAAATTTTGTACCAATGCTGATAGTTCAAATTTTCTCAATGCAATTATAGTAGAGACCTTCTCAAGTACTTTCTTCTCAAACTTTTTTTCTGCATAGGCCATCAGTTTCTCATTGGTCTCCATGTCTTGAGTGGTTACATTTTCAACAATTTGCACTAACTGAGAGATAATAGGAGCTTGTTCATCAATATTATGAATGTCAAATGCATAAAAAAAATCCTTTATCTCATGCAACACTTGCCTCTATTGTTTCTCTCTCCTCATTTCTTCCTACCTTTTCTTTCTTGCCAAAATATATTGCAAGATAAGTGTCTTCTCAAATGAAAGATTCCATAGAACCTAGTTAGGTAATTCAATTACTTCATTCGAGGTTATAGTTTACCTAGAGATCTCATATTTTTCTTCTTCCCTTTACTCTTCTTGGGTGTTTTTTTGCTCAACACAATTAAGGCTAGAGTGGGTGAAGGGTTTTTACCACTTAGTCTATCTTGAGTATTAGTTCTAGAGGAAACAACAATAGCACTTGGCATGATTTGTATTGTAGGAACTTGCACCTATTGCGTAGATGTGGGATCTGAAGTAGCTGAGGGTGGAGTGTGAGCTCCCACACTTGACTCTATCTATGATGCATCAAAATTATGTTCTTCCTTCTCCTTCTCTTTAACCTTAGTCTCCTTGTTTTCCTCTAATAGAGGTCTTGAGACTTTTGGTCCTTTCTGACCTATAGTAGACTGATCTACCTTAGACTCTTTTTCCTATTATTTCTTTTCTTCTTGCTCCTTAGTGAATAATTTTTCCTTTTTTGGCTCCTTGAAACCTGTCTATCTCTAAGATGGTTGTTGGATCTGTGTAATTGACTCAACAACTGGAACTAGTGTCTATCCTATCTTAGGATAATCTCTTATTTTCTACAACACTAGAGTGTTAGGTGTGGTTGAATGAATAGGGGATCCATTACCCTACTCTTGAGAGCTTGATACACTCATATCTTCTTCATTCATATGAACATCCTCTATTGTTACAATGTCTTGCTCACTATGTTTGACATTCTATTTGATAGCTTCTTCAAGTGTGTCTAGGTAATTCTACACATCTTGCTCATTATCCAATTCAAAATCTCCAATACCCTTACTTTTAGCATCTTTGTTAGTTTCCTTTTTAGTGGTTAAACTAAAAATGCTCTTCAATATCAATCCACTCTATTTTACAACATCCTCAATATTATGTTGCAAAACAAAAAATGCTCTATGCTTAGGAACAAATCTATTCCTATACTTCTTCAAAAATTTGTTGATTTGCTTATTTGTTAATTTAGGCATTATGTCTGCAAGTGCCACTTCTCTAATATGACTTTCAGTCTTTATTGCATGTTTCCATTTGGGATCAATTCTATTATACAACCCATTAGGAATATTGTTACCTATCTCTATTAGTGTAGTCTTAAAATTAGCCATCATATCTAGCATGGATTCTTCTACCTTAGTCTTATCTGTTGCACTTAGTGCTCCATACTTTATGAATTTAAAACTAGATAAGCCTATAGAGATCCTAATATTGTCACATACCTTGTCAAATGATTTAGCCTTTTTGTGTACTATAACTTGGAAATGACTAGGTTCATCTGACTCAATATTTTCTGCATCTTCCTCATCATCATCTTTTAGTGGACTAAATTTTATTCTTCTCTATTGAGATTGACCTTTAGTGGCTGAAAATTTTCTCTTTGTACCACTTGAACCTTCACCTAGTTTTGTAATCTTTGCAAATCCTTTTCTCAAAGGTAGCTTGATACTTATTGTTGTAGCTACTCTGGTTCTTGGTCTAATTGGTGTAGGACAAAAGATGGATTTTGATATAACTTTCTTCATAGATCTCATTACCTTAGGCTCTATAATTGTGACTTTCTTAGCCTTCTTAGCCTATGGTGTGATAAGTGCTAGGGCTTTATCCTTCTTCTCTACACTTTCTTCCTCTTCCTCTACATCATCATCATAATTACTTTCTCCATCTTCTTCAAGACTTTGTGTAATCATTAAGGGTCCTTCACCTTTAGCTTTTGTGTCTAGTTTCTCTTCTAGGTCTTTTATCATCTACTTCCTTTTTCTATCAGATGAAGAAATCTTAACATCTATTTTTATCCTTGCCTTTCTTCCTCATATTTTACAAAGGGCTTAGCCTTTGCATCAATATCCTTTGAAAAAAATGTAGTGATTTCTGTACTCACATCATCAATATCAATTTCATAAGAAAATAGTTTAAGCTAAGCCACCCTTGGCTTAACTTCTTGAACATAGGGGTAATCAATGTCCACTAAAACACACACATCATTTTAGCACTTCTCTACTAAGGATGTAGGAATCCTTGTTCTTTTCCTCATCTTCTATTTAAACTCATCAAAGTATCCATGTGTAAGGTCCCTCCTCACATATACTTATTAAATATGAATTTCTCTATTAAATTCGATAAAGGAGATTGGAATGGATATGAAATAATATTTTTTATGGTTTAGATGTCCTAATTGGAATTGAGATCAGCTAATACATTCATGTTTTAAATACTTAGTGATTCGAGAACAACTACATTATCTTGACTGTTTAAACATTAAATTGCACTAACAATGATACAAGGTGTTTTCACCTGATGATGATGATGATGTTGATTATGATATCTCGATGATTAGGTTATACACATTCAAATAGTTCAGTATTCCTTATTGGTGATGTTTATGATGTTTAGGTATATGCATGCCTAACGATATAATTCTAATATGTTAATCTGAATTAATAAATAAGTAATGTTATATTGATTATGTAATTACTAATGATTAAATGTGTGCAGGAATGAGAAAGGGTTATTTAAATAAAAGTTGATTTTTTGATTTAGGTGATTATCCAAATGAGTTGTAAATATATGCATGTGATTTTTCTTGAGCTACTAATGTGTGAAATGAGTGTGTAGGATTATTAGCTGAGAAATCTAATGAAGATTCATAACTGAACCCTATGTACCATTTGTGAAAACCTAGGTTTGGGTCTAATAAAAGGTGCAGACCCCATTGTTTTGTATTTTATTTTGTATCATGAATTGAATGTATGTATCATTCTGTAATCATTAAGTGTTAATATTTTTTAATAATGATTTTATAGTGTCACTTGACACTCGTGATTTGTATATGCATTTCAACATGATAGTTAGGGTTAATGGAGTAACCTAAAGATCTGAGTTTGACTAGGTTAGTGACCTAATACTAATTAGTGGGTAATCAAGCTTAATTACCCTAATCAGGGGTTAGTGATAGATTTACGTTCTTAGGGTTTTTAGAAGGTCCAAATATTTCATGCATTAAATAATAGGTCCCTAAATAGTCCTAGAGGCCAAAAATCATGAAAACTAAGTACCCAGGGGGTATATGTATGGGTTGGGGGCATTTTCCACCACTCTAGTCCCTTTCGTTGACTTGGTGACCACCTAAATATCCCATTTTTGCTTTATTACGAAAATTGAATTTCATCATGAGTTTGACAAGATAAACTCCACCTTGAAGTTTTCTTTAGTGGTGAGGTTAAGTTAGAATTTTCTAGAAACCTTAGTCAAGTGGGGGAGTTATTTCATTTTGTAAGTGGTTGAGTTAGGAGTCTATTTAGAAGCAGATTTGAGAGTGAAAGGTTGTTCACCCAACCTCTAGTTTTAGAGAGCAATTCAGGACTAAAGGAGAAGGAAGGAAGGGAAGCTCATCTCAAATTTTAGTTGCCATCACCTTATTGTGAAGGTAGGAACCCCTGAAGCTCATGTGTACATGCTGTGTTTCATTCTTAAGTAGTTTTCTTTAAATATGTATGTTCATGTGTTTGATGAACATGTTTTGGGAGGGATTGAAATCGGTTTTTCCTTAAATGTTTTCCTTAGTATTTTACATTTTATTTTTTGAAAGGATTGTATGGGTTGTATTGGCATTACTCACCCTCGGATAGGGCAATAGTGGCCATATATAGGAGGAGGTCTTTAGTTGAACTTTGACAGTGTAGAGTCTCTCCTCAAGATGAGGAGAGGGAGAGAGTAGGGTGTTATGGGCCTCTACTCATCAGCACAAACCATGTTTTGAGTTTTGGAAATTGAGAAGTGAAAGAACAAAAGTTCTTGTGATATTAGCCTCGAAAGGGCATTTGTGGAAGAACAAAAGTTCTTGATATTTTAGCCACAAAAGGGCATATGTTATGGTGTTGTGATCGATGTCTCCTATCTGGAAAAATCCACCTTCTCCCTAGTTTGGTTCAATGATGAACCTATTCTACAAACCTAGATGGGAGTAAATGATTGATTATGTCTTCATGTTAATATCATTTGTCTCCCAGTCAGTTTCATTCTCTCCATGGTTACCTTGATGTGTTTGTAGATTTTTGAAATGGCTACCCTGTTGAGGAGCCAAGTAGGAAATTTAGAGTTGTTATTTAAATTCAAATGTTAGGAGATTCCTCCTCGAGATAATGATCCCGTTGTAAAAAAATGTGATTGTTAAACTTATTGTGGAAAAAAAAATGATCTTGGGTTTTCATCCTTGGTTCTTTCCTGAGGGAGTCCTTGAATCAAATGATTGAATTAAAAAAAAAATGGAGTATGATCCTTTCATATGATATTGCTTGCAATTCAGTTTATATGCATGTGTTTATCAGAAAATGGATGCAATGATGTTTTACCCTTTCTGTGACATTCTTATAGTTCCAATTTGTATTTACTTGATTAATGTTAATTAGATAAAATGATGATATTTATGAAGCTATGCAATTCGATACCAAATTATGTTAAGAAAATTCAAGTGTATGAATGGTATTTAATTTTGCATCTTCATAGTTACCAGGAAGCATAATACTCCTATTCGAATACTCAAGCATTAGATTAAACCCCTATGATTATAATCAACTTAGAAAAAACAATATATCCCTCTTGGAAAATTAAATAAATTGGACAATTCAACACAAAAAAATAAAATAAAATGAATGAGACTTGAAAAATAAAAAAATTATTACTTCCTTAGAGAAAATATGTCTCCAGAATTTGTATGAAGAAATAAATTAATTCCCACCTTTTGGCATAGAGAATATTCCATTGATTTCCATATTATATCCTTATACCATGTTTAAAGAAAATGTTATAATTTAAAAATAAATTAATAAACAAAAGAAAATCATCATACTTTATCCTAACCCCAAAAAACTAACTTTATCTCATAACTCCCTTGAAATATCTATAACATGGGTGATGATGTCACCCCTAAAGAAGCACACTTTTCCTCCTGCTGAACCACGTGACAAGACAAGGAAGGAATAAAATGGAGATTCATTTGAAAAGGTATAAAGTAGTCTATATGATTTTGCATTGAATAGGGTAGAAAATTTACTTTACATGGGGATAGGCAGCCAACTTGTTACAAGCCAAAAAAACTTTTTGAAAGACAACAGGCAGCCTTCGCATGCGCAAGATTTTTGGAAAGCCGCCTAAGGCTTGGTTGTAGAGTTAAGGGTAGTTGGGCGGCTGGTGTAAGGAGTTAGGTGAGATAGAAGGGTTAGGGAGTTAAAATGGTTTAGTTACTGTTAGTTTAGTAGTTAATGTTAGATGTTAGAAGGTTAGTTAGTTTTATTTTTGTTTTAATATTATTATAGTTTAGTTATTTTTCTTTTGTGTTAAAATTAGGAATTTGAGTGTTAGAAAGGTTAGTATATGATTTTAAGTTTTAATGTTAAATTTTAGTGTAAAAATATTTTAGTATTAGGGTATGTTAGTATGTTTCAATGTTAGAAATTTTAAAGTATAATTAGTTGTTAACTTTGTTAATGTTAGAATATGTTTAGACATTAGGAATTTTAGTAAAGTGTAAGCTATGAAGTTAGTATTTAATAAAGTTAAAATTAGCTAGTTAGTGGGTAGTCTTTATTTGCAAATTGTTTTAGATAGTATTTCACTTAAGTTGATTTTTTGTTAGTTGTAAAAATATTCAATTGATTTAGTAGACAGCAAAATGAAGTAACTTAGTTTGAGAAAAAGTTAAATTAGTTAGAAAGAGCATTAAATTAGTAAATAGGTTTAATTTTTTAACAATTGTATTAGTTGGTTATAATTAAACTATTATCAAAATAACATTAATTGTATTCTTATTATGCTTAGGCTTCTCATCATTTAAATATACTTGTACTACTAAAGGTTTTATTAGTCCCTACCTTTTAAAAGGCAGAGACTATTGTTTTCACTTGAATTATAAACAATTAAAAGTGCTTTGAAACTTCCAAAACATTAATATATCCTATGCTCATAGTATTTAAGATCTTGAATTTTGATATTTATTGAAATTTATGTATTTTTCCTATTGGTCAGCTAGTTTTTTCCAATAGTTTAATTAGTTTTCTAAATTAAAAATAGGGACTAAAAAGTGAGCAGTGGCCAACTGTAAAGGTTTTATTAATGTCCCATAGGACAATTGCCTAGCTTTACATGCTTCAATATTAAGGTATTCAATGTGACATTAAGTTTCTTCTCCAAAACATATACGAAACTGTTGAATCCAAGTATGATTGTTCTATTTGGCTGTCCATTTCTAAATCTTATTTTGTCAAAAACTTGCAACATGATATAGCCTCGCACATTGATTTAATCAATGAGATTGTCAAGGCTCAAGTGAATAGAGAGGGGTTGTGTTGATTCATAGGCATCTCAAAAGGAAAACCTCTCTTATTGTGCTGGATGACCTATGGGAGCTATCCACAGAAGGTAATTTCTTGACTCAACTTGGTCTACTAGATGATAAAGATTGTAAAATTGTGGTTACTACAAGAAATAATAAGCAGGTTGCTCAAATTCAAAATGCTCGTATTTATGAGATGAAATTTTTTTCAGATGAAGACAGTTGGGAGTTACTTTGTTCCTACACATTTTCAAATTGTGAGGTAAATAGAGCTCAACAACGGCTAGAACAAGAGGGTTGGAAGATTGTAAAGCAGTGTGGGAATTTACCTCTGGCTATCAAAATGATAGCGGCATCCCTGGCCAACACAAGACTCCTTAGCAAATAGGTGTTAATGTTGCGGAGGCCATGAGGTAGCTGCTACGTCATTAGTTCGAATTTTCATGAGTGCTACGACCTAGCCAGAGTAGCTCTAGCCTGCCCGTTGCTGAGGATGTTGGCCGCCTTGCTTCTCTTGGGTGCGCTGCTAGCTACTTGTTTCAGGGAATAAGAATGTGTTGTATAATGGGGTTGAGCTGAATGCTGATGATGCCCTAGGGTTGAAATGGAGAAGTACTTGTAGCATTTGTTTGCATATTGAATAGGATGCAGGGTTGCATTCTTTAATTTTTATGTGCACTTTGAATTAAATGCATCTAGGGCTTCTTGAAACTGTTGGATTTCCACAATTCCTATCAACAGTTTCAAATTAATTAGATTTTCACAATTCATATTAATAGTTTCAACTAGATTTCCACAATTCATATGACCGGTTTCAAATTAATTAGATTTCAAACAATCCATATCATATTGGGCTTGATTACGTAAAGTTTTTAATCATCCATGAGCAAATAATATGCCCAATTTGAAAATTTTATACGCATACTTCGAATTTAATGCATTTAGGCCTTACTAAAATTGTTGCAGTTTTTATTGCACTTTTGAGTATAATGCATTTGGGCCGTATTAAAACTACCACAAAAATTGTTGCTCAAAGTAGTTGGGAACAATGCTCATGTAATCTCGGACTTATATTTTTCCTGATATCATATATAAAGAGATGTTAAGGGAAATCTTTGTTTTGTGGTCTAGGAAATGTATGCAAATGGGTTCATTTCACTGCCCTGTGAAATTTGCATTCCAATGCAATTCCCTGTTTTATGTTCTTTTTTTGAGATCCATAAAAAAGCTCAAATTTGTGTTTGATTCTTTGGAGTTTCCCTTGAGGATTGGATTTTTTCTGCACCTTAAGCCGTGTTTTGCATACCTTTCCTTCTTTTCTGAGGACGAAGAGATTAAAGTAGAGTATTTGATAAATTTGTGGATAGCGAAAGGATTTGTCCCACCACGAGAGGAGTAGTGGGATACGGGTTGGGTTTTGTTAGATCAACTCGCCCAACTTTGTTTGCTTCAAGTATTTGTGATTCACATAGGTGATATGCATGGGCGACATTCTTTGTGTAAGTATTGTAAAATGCATGACCTATTGTATGAAACAACTTTCTGTTCATCACTGCACTTTAAATGAACTATTAAATTGAAGTGCTTTCAACATTATCGCATCTTAGCTAATTGAATGTTTTTTGGCTGTTTGTTAAATTTTTGGATATGCATAATCCATTTGGAAAAACACTCTGCACGCATGTACCTTTTATATATAAATTGACTTTTTGTAGACATAGATTGAAGTGTTTTTCCCATTATGAGATGCAATTAATATGGATATTTTTGGGACTTGATTTAAATTCTTGGTAAATACTGTATATACACGCTGTAGTGGGTGTCTCCTATATTTATGCTGAGCATTCAAGTGTCTCACCAATTATTTGATGATTCTAATTCTTCTCCCTGTAATACAAATTGACGAGATTCTAGATAAGGCTCTTGAATTTGATATCTTCGTCAACATATACAAATTTTTTGCAAAAACAATCATAAATGCAATGTAAAGTTAGTTAATAGCCAATCAGGACACCAATTTTTAGGTATATGGGTAATGTACCCTCATGGTAGTAGATGATATACACACCTCGCCTTTGTTCTATGAAGGAGAAGGTCAATCCACTTAAATGTTTCAATGTTGACATATATCAATAGTATTTTCAAGCCATTTCAATCTCTCTACAACATCCCTGATATGGCTTTCTACATTTTAGTGCAAATAATGGTCTTATGGACCAATCATCCGTTCCATCTTTTATGAGGCAGTTCACAGCAACTACAGAAATATCAAGATAAAAAAAAGAGGCGGCACAAGTAACTAGAGCATCACAACAGTGATGCCACCATATACATTCCTCTATCTATGGACACCTCTGAAGTACCATCTTCACCATCAAGCACTAGCCCTCTTGTTTCACCCTTCTCATGTTGGTAAGGCTTTGCGAGATTATAGTTGTACCTATTTGGGGAAACAAGAAGTTAAAAGGAAGTTACAATTGTATATTTTGTAATTTCTCAATATTTTACCTATACCCTACATTGATCCTCAAATCATTAGTGAACTGGAGCATATCAAAGAAGAAAATCCTTAATTACAACTATTGAACGATCTTTGAACTTCACATTTTAACGATATCTCATTGTTATTGTATTTCTGAATTTAAATTGTGGTGTGAAACAAAGGGTTTCCAAAGAAGATTGTGCAATTGCCTCCTAAAAGATTAACGGCTATAAAAACTTGCAATTTTTGGAGGCAAATTACTGGTACAAGTTATTACGAGGGTCAAGGGACAAAAATAATAAATTATTAGACTTCAAGGTCAACAATAATGCATTGCATCTAATCATTAATGCAGATTCCTGTTGCTACAAATCTGAATCAAAGCTGCAGAAATGGACAGGTAAACTTGTGGTGATAGTGTTATTGTTAGGCCGTGAGTCTAGTTTTTTTCCTGAATGTGTCATCAAAATTGTTCTAGAAAGATGTCTTTTGTGGAAACTATTTTAGATCTTTGGTGGAAACTATTTTAGAACTTTAATAACAAAGTATGAGAGTTTTATATCTTTGAAGTGAGCCATTTAAAAGGCCAGGAAATTGACTCAGAACCATCCAACAATTAGAATTTATTTTAGCATAAATCCAGATGTAGATACAGTGCAGGTAAAATTTTTTAAGGGAAAGAAACAATGCATTCCACGTCCATGAGACAACTTTGCATACACATATATTAAAGGCAATTATTATGATTGCATTGATATGCACTCAAAATTCTTTGGTTCTCCTTTCCATGAATTAGTCTATGTTTTTTTTCTCACTAATTGATTCCACAGATATGTGGAAGGCTTATAAAAACTTAATCATTTATACTAACTAAATCTAATAATTTATCTCTCTCTTCTTCTTGTTGCAATAGGCAGGGACTCTAGCTCCCACTGAGCTCTTGTTGTTAAATAGATTTTCCTCTTGATATTAAAAGAGAGGAAGATTTCAATACTAAAAGCAAGGAGAATTAATCTCTTATGGAGTTATTAAATATACTTAATATAACTCATAACATTATTTTTTGGCCTATTTTCCCTCCTACTAAGGTGGAGACAAATTCCATTGTGGAAACATTTTTTCTATTTTTCCTCCCACATAAGTGGAGGGGTAAATCTATTTAAAGGGAGAGTTGAAAGTAGAAAAGTATAAATAGTATTATTATTATTTTTTAGAATAAACTTGCTTATAAGTTAACTGAAGGTAAATACATTTCAATAATGAGATCTCTAAATTAAAAGTATAAATAAACTTAACTAATTACTTTTGAATTTAATAAGGTATATTAAAATTAAATTAAATTGCTAATTATATTGAAGTGACTATGATTAAATTCAATAAATTAAATTATACTAAGGTTACTCATTTAGTTTAAATTCCTTGAATTGTGGTTTATCAAATTTAAAATAAACCTTTACTTATTTAATTTTGACTATAGACTTGTTCTTTTCTCAATCTAGTAATTCAAATAAATGGTCAAACCATGCAAGATATTTATTCAAGTAAATATTAATAAGAAGGGTTAAACTAGTATAATGACTTAACTGTAAAGGTATTTAATCAAACCTAACATAACTTATGTTACTAATTAAATGTTCCTAAAAAATGGTGTCACACCTTATTGAACATGAAACCATGGTTTAATCGATCGACTTAATCAACCTAATGCAAGTGTTCCTGTAGCACTAGGACTTAGGGTTTCAAACCTATGCATTGTGCTAGAATATTAACTCTCCATCTTTAGGATATGTATTTGAAACTCACTTTAATCCTTGGTCAAACTTTCCATAGGGTTCTTTTGAGTAGAATTTATAGTGAATTAATTATTAATTTTTTTTTTGTGTTTTTGCCCCGATATTTTGGGCATGAGACCATGCAATACATTTTCAAATCTATCTCCCAAATTTGCAACATATTCACTTATCTATCTAGTTATAGGTTTCCCTTGCTCCCAAACAATAGTAAAAATAGTAGGAAATAATTTTGAACACAAAAGAAGATGTACATTATCAAAGATCCAAACTTACACATAGAGTTCTTCACTTTCTTGATTGATAGAAGATTGTCTTCCAATTGCAACCATTGGAGCTTGGAAAGATCATAATCATGATCTTTCATTACAATCTTCCAAGCTTGGTCTACTGCCATACACAATACATTGTTTAGTCAGCTTGATTGGTAAGACTTATGAGCTATCACACGTACCAAAAAATCTATCATGGATCTGTGATACTTGAAATTGACATGTCAGAACCATTCCACTTGACCTTAGTGTTTTCCTCAATATAATCTTTTTTCTAGCATCTCATGGTCTTCTTTTTCTCAAATGTAGGATAACTTGTGATACATGTATAATCTTCTTTGTGATTTTTACCGGCCCATTCTCTAGCCATAACTCCATATCATGAATTCAACTCAACACTACTTTAATCCATTCTATTTTTAAATTTCTCAAAAAATCTAGGGTGAGTTTTAACCCTTTCTTCTCCAAAATCTTGAATTCATCTTTGAAAACTCCATCACATAGTTTTTGATATACCATACGAATCTCATAGTCTCCAACATTTCTAATCTTACACATATAACAACTCTGAACATCATGTATCATAATAACCCTAGGAGGTATCAATGATAAAACACCCATTGAATCTCCTTTCCTAGCAATATCTAGAACAACTTGATATTTAGGTGGAGGACAAGTGCCACTCTTCACCAATGGAATATTACTAACCTCTTTGCCTTGATTCTTTACTGTTGATGTTGATTTAGATGCCATTTCTTTGTTTAGGGTTTGAAATTCACTTCCTATGTAACTCGTCTCTTTTGATCACACTTCACCAACAATTTTTTTCACAATTGCCTTTATAATATCTTCACAACTTGCTCAAATCATTTTGTCTCTCAAAATATGAATGCAAGGTGTACAAAATAATATTCAAAATTTCACTATATATCTTAATTCATTCAAATTATGACACTGATAAATGTTATGTACTTTGTTAGGTGGAATCCACATGTCTTAGTCATTAATACACCCTTTGTTAATTCAGTCTCTACTACATAACTCGGTTAATACTATTTAACTTGGCTAACACATCAGCTTGGTCATTGTAGTTACTTGGTCCATATAGACAATATTACCAATGTTTGACATTAATAGTGTATTGATTTCTCTGCATAGTTCTTTCCAAAAATCTATCCTAATGCATCTTATCTTATGAAAATATTAACTTTGGCACATTTTATGTTAGGAACAAATGTATGATATGACATTTGAATATGCATTTCCTTACATACCTATCTTGATCAGTTTGAGGTAGTGTGATCACCTTTTCCATTGCATTGGGTGATCTTGGCTTTACTTGTTCTATTGATTCTAGCTTCTACCTTCTTCTTTTGAGTTTGATTCATCTCCTTTTTTTTTTTGATATCCACTTTTCCCTTTCCCTTGATGTGTTCATTGCTTGGTACTGGTGCTCGGGTCTTGAAATTTTTGCTCACATGTCTAATTTTGTGACAACTAAAAGAAACTTAGCTTCCATTCAACCATTTCTTGTAATTGCCTTTGAAATGTGTCATAATGCAATTTTCTAGAATGTGACCATATTCTCCACAATAATGACAACTATACCATGTGTTGTAATCCCAATTGTAGAAGTTACCTTTCTTTGGTGCATTATCCTTCCTTTTGGGTGTCCAATCAGATTTTGCCTTTGATTTGCATTTGTGTGATCTATGTCCATACTTCTTATAGTTGTAGCAATATCCCTCAAATCTAGGTATAGTAGGTGTATTTATAATTTTTTAAAATCTAAATTCATGTGCTTGATGACCTTATTTCTTGTAATTAAAACAATTACTAGTAAACTTAGGCTTAGGAATTTTTGTACCAATCTTGCTCCTATAGATGTTTGCTATGTGTCCAAGTTTTCCATAATGATAGCATGTAGGTTGATTCCTTGGATTTGAGTTTCTTTTCCCTCCACTCTTGGATGATTCTCCTTCTTCAGTAGATGAAGAGTGCTTGCTATGTCCTAATCTAGAGGTGTCACTGGATGACCTTGGTGATCTCATCAATTTTTCAAAGTATCTTATAGCTTCACTAGGTTTGTTCATCCTTTCCAATAGTTCTTTCTTTAGATCTTAACTCACTCCTTAGTTGGTCACTTTGTGATCTCAGATTTGCAATCTCTATGTCTTTTATGTTCAACTCCTAATTTTCAAGTAACAATTGATTCATCACGTCTAGCTAATTTTTTATAAGATTCTACACATCAGATGATATTTCATTAGGTTTGGTAGCCATTTATTTTTTGTCTTCTTCTTCCTTGACATTGACTTCTTTAACTTTATTTTTCTATTTAGTCACTTCATAGAGCCTTACTAATTGGATTTCATGTTCTCTCTTTAATCCTCTAACTTCTTCATGTAGAATATTGTTCTTCTCTAATAGATCTACTATAGCTACATCACTTTCACTGGAATTTCTATGGTCAAACATTCCTTTAGTGTCTATTTCTTGATAGAGTATATCATTTTGCTAAATATCCATCTCTTTCCTTTTATTTAAGGACTTCTTCAACTCATTTCTTGTTGCTTCAAGCTTCTGCAGTATGATCTGGATGTCAAGTATCTAATTTTCAAAAATCTTCCTCAATTTGTAAGCCTCCATCTCCAAAATCTCAACTCTCAAAAGGTTAAACTTCTTCTAAGAGATCAAAGCTCTAATACCAATTGTTGGAAGTTTATTGGGAAAGTGAGATACTTGGGGGGGGGGGGGGGGGGGGGGGGGGGGGGGGGGGGGGGGGGGCAGGGGTGGTGAATCAGGATCACTAAAATTTTAATCATTTAAAGAAATAAAAACTTAACTATATTCACCGCTTAATCCATCTCATTCCTAGATCATGAATAATATAACCTTAAACTTGAAATGTTGAAATAAATCTAACTGTTCATCACATTCATAAGCATAAATGTAAACACATAACACAAAGATTTTTGTTACCTAGGAACCCTCCAAGGTGAAGGTAAAACTAGGGTGGGGATGACACCCACAAATCTTCACTACTACAATAAAACAATTTTCTTGTTAGGGCTACAAATGTGATCACTTCTGATGATCTAACATGTGAGAGTTATGGCTTGTTAAGAGCTTTACAAGACTATTAGGTCTACCTTGATTAAAGGATTAAAAACTCACAATGAAGTAATCAATCCATTAAGAGATTTTCTTAGGTCTATTAGGACCATTCTGTTAACAGATTTACCCTGATTCACTTGCTAGAATGTATCAATACTTGATCCTTTGATTTGCACTCATAATGCTGATTATGAATCTTTTCTTTCCACTCTCTAATATGATATCCTCTATGATATATCTCTTCTCTTCTCTTCTCTTCATTTCTTCACTTGGCTGGTATACTTTGTTTCTTCAAAACTTCACTTTCTATCTCTAAAACACAACCCCTTCGAATATAAATTCACCACACTTTGCATCATATAGAATAGGATTTTTATCTTTCCTTAAATAGATATCTTTAGATTCTTTTAGAACACAATCAATGATCTGTATGCTTTCCTCTTTTCCTCTTAATCTTATTGGCTAACTTTCCTTCATAGGGTTCAATAATTCATGCAAAATGTGTAATTCACCTTTGTAACAAACTCTACAATCATTACCACATATTTTGTACCATTCCAAACATTCTTATTCAAATAGTGTTACTTAAAACATGTAGTTCATGATGCTTGATCATAACTATTCTAGCAATTGATGTTTGGTCTCTACTATCTCAACTCCTTCTATATAACTCAACACCAACTCACTCTTCTTTACTTGACATTCACTATAATCATCTTCCATAGGGATACCTGACAACCATAGACTTTCTCGGCTCCTATTGAGCTCAACATAAATAATATTATTTAATAGTCTAGCAAATACATAACTCGACCTATAGAGAGTGACTTGATCACAATGATGATCGACCAACTCTTTCTTCTATATGATTAAGTGTTTGACACTAATAGACAACAAAAGTAAAGATATCAACACTAATATCACTGCACAAACCAAAATGGAATATCATTTCACCCATAGTCATAGCAAAGAGTCTAATACTACAACCATAGGTTCTAATCCTCTAATCCATCAAAATTTTAGGTATACAAAATTATGTTTGCTTGAGCCCTACTAATCTAAAAGATATACAATTATTAAAATTTTCAAGATGATAACTTCATACATATGTATACATACTATACGACAAACCAAAATTGTGACAGTATACAACAAACCAAAATTGTGACTATCTTTTATTTAACTTTCTCCTCATTTGGGGCTATCAAGTTGGCGAGCCTTCCTTGAATTCGGTAATGCTTAGGTTTGGGGATGTTGAAATTATCATGAATGTTGATAATGACTCTACCAAGATCTACAATAATTTATTTCACAAATAGGCTATGCCACATCTTTTATAGGAACCCTTGATCTCCTTATACATGAAGAGTTGATGCAGGGAGCATCAGTGTTATGTAAGGATTAAATCCATAATTTTCATCACATAAAACAAATCCATCCTCTATGATCTATAAGACAACCCTCATCACCAAGATATGGGTAGATTTTAATATATTACTTAGTCTCTCTACCTTAAGTTCACCTAAAAATGTCATTTGTAATTTATACCTTTTAGCCTATTGAGAGTGTCCTATTGACCCAAGTTTTAAACCACCAATTTTTATAGTTTTTGATTTTCCATGCTCTTCATTAATAATCCTGTCACCTATTAATCAGGAGATAAATCCATTAATTTTCCAAGAAAGTTATTTGAAAATTGTCCTTTAGTGTCACTTCATGTCAAAAATTCAATTTTCATGCCATTCTCTCATATTTTGATTGAAAAATTAAAATACATTGCACACACCTGACTCCTTTGTTACCTAGTCAAATTGAGAATCCATGTTTTTACCAAACCAAAAGTTATGATAAATTGCAAATCAATGAGAAATGAATAATTTTAAAAAATTAAATAAATTATTTCTCCTAGTACATAACTCATAACTTGGTTATGTGTTTCAAAATATCAATGTAAAATGATCTTTGCAATGTGCAATGCAAATTAAAAACTCTTAATCCAATCGTGAGTTGGAAAAATCAAAGGCAAATGTTGAAACTAGGTTGTGCATTTCAAAAATTCATTGTGAAGTGAGTTGTTAAAATAAAAAGGAGAAGTTGAATGATTGTAATCAATATCTCATAATTAGGTTGCAAGTTTCTAAAAGTGAACATTAGAGGTTGTGAGTAGTGAAAAATAAATGCACAAGTAAAAAGTTGTAAAGAAGTTCATGAAGATATAAATTTTGCAATCACAATTCTTAGCTCATTACTGAAGTACTAGTTCTAAAAACCAAATGTCAAATTAAAAGAAACTTATCAATATTAAAAGGGGAAATTAGTCTACATGTGGGAAATTGATTCAATTATTCCAACCCACAAAAGAATCTTACATGCAATACTCATGATATTGAATTTTTGGTCACATAATTGACATCTTGATCAATTCTATTGCTATTATCATTGCATTATTTGAAGATTTTTCCAATAAGTAAGGTGTGTGAAGCTCTCAATGGAAAATATGGAGTTCTACATTCACTTTAAGCTCTTTGACAAAATATTTAAAACAAGGGGTGCAAGTGCCAAAGTTCCTGCATTTAGTATGGTGGGTTTTGGGATAATTTGATTGTGAACTTGAAATGAAATGTTAGGTGCTATTGAGAGCTTTTAATTTGTGAAGACCAACTGCATCAAATTCACTTAGGAGCATAATTTTTCCTTATATATTTTAAATTGGTAATAAAAAAATATTTTCTTTAAATTTTTTTTTTGCTAATGGTATGTTTGCCACCATTTTAATTTTTTAAGAGAAAATATATTGTTTGAACACTCAACACATAAAAATTTAATAATTTTTATTCTACAAATAAATTGATATTGTTTCACTAAATTGAGTAGGAATGCCAAGATCTAGATTGTGAAAATAGATGGTAAATTATGATTTATGTTGTCCTTATCTTGAAAACTGGGGGTAACACTTCATAAGAATTATGAGAGCTAAAAACTAGATAGAATTTATTGTACTAAGGAAAAAAAATGTATGAAAAAAAAACCACGTGCAAACTAAAATAGCAATTTATTAAAAATATCATATAACTATGATTTACTTTAGTATCATGTGCAACATTTTCTCATTAACACGATGCGTAGAAAGCTCCCTATATAAGAAAGCACACTAAGAAAATAGATGATGCTTTGTGACTACCTTTTTTATCATCTTAAATTGGAAGCACTCTAATTTAATGAAGGTTTAGCACCTATTTAATGCAATGTTATCATGTTCTCTTCCTCTTTAATTTCTCTTTCCTTTTTCTATCCTTTCTTCTAGGTGGAATTGGGGTAAAACCTAATAGATACTCTTTAAAGCTCCTATTTTCATGGGGATAATATCAAGGTAGGATTAATTTTCTCCTAGGTCCATCCTTTCCATCCATGTTTCCACTTGGAATCCAATTGTGGCATTGAAATAGGGTTTCCTTAGATTTTGAGAATGATTATTAGATTTTGAGAGTTTTTTTGGGGTCCTAGTGTTGGAAATATAAGGTAGGCAAGAAAATTGAGAGGGAAGGGGTGAATCAGGAACCAATAAAAATTTATCTTACTTCACCAATTAATCCTTCATATAATATCATGATCTAATTGTATGCATGAAAGAATGAAAGAAAATAAACATGCATAACACTTTGACACAAGATATGGTGACTTAGAAACCTTCCAAAAAGAAAGTAAAACTGAGGTGGGGATGATACCCACATGCTTTAGTATTGCAGTATAAAGTTAACTTGTTAAGGCTTACAATTGACCACTTTTGGTGATTTTCCCTGTTAGGAGCAATAATGACTGTGAGGTCCACCTTGTTAAAGGATTTATAAATATACAATGAAGTATACACTTGTTTAGGAGATTTAGCAAAGACTATTAAGTCTACCTTATTAAAAGATTTGACTAATACACATGTTAGGATGAACCAGAGGTTAATCTCTAATCTACAACTTTGATTTGCTGGTTGAGATTCCTTGTATTGCAATGATCACCTAACTGTGATAGATAAATCTTTGTTGTCCCTTTTACTGCTTGTATTCTTCTTTAATTCTCACTTCTGCTTATCATATCTCTTTTCATATTTCTTATTTGGATATGTTACAATGCATTACATGTATGCCAATCCAAATGACAACTTATTGGAGTTAGCTACAATACCAATTTCATCATAATTCACAAAGCCGGCCCAACTGTTGGAACTTGGGTTTTGAAGACAAACCCAATGATGTTATGATACATGATCCATACTAATCACTTCCAAGTAGCTTGAACTCGGTCAAAACTATGTGACCTAGTGAACTTTGAGAAAACTCAGTAGTAACTAGATCACTCGGTTGACACTGCATGACTTGGTCAACACTAGATCTATTTTGTTAACCTTGCAAGCTTGGTAGAAATTGTTGGACTTGATTAACATTACAGAGCTTGGTTAACACTATGATCTTCTTCACTTCCACTGACTAGCTTAGTAGTCTCTACTATGCTCAATTTGTATTGTACATTGTTTATAAAGCTCGATAAACACTATGTAGCTCAGAAAACACTACAAACTAACTCAGGTACTTGGTAGACACTATATTCTGACTACTTAGCTTGGGAATAAATGAATCACTTGGTTAACACTACAAATTGACTAATAGGCTTAGTAGCAACTATAGAGCTTGGTAGTAATGTAACCAATTGACTAAGTGTTGAGTCATTGATAGACAAATTGACCTTAGTGTCAAAAATATTTCACTTTTGCATTAGTGACAAAAACACTTATCAAACCAAAAATTTGAACTTCAAAAAATATAAGTTAAAACTTCCTTTTCCATCATTCTGTGTCTTCAACTTGGTTGGAGTTACTAAAGCTATGACTCAGTAACATACTCTATTTTTCTAATTTTTCAAATTGATTTTGTAAAGATATTTTCTACTTATCTATACAAGTATTTCCATGATACTATACTTCTCCCCCATACATATATCTCTCCTATATACATACAAATGGAGTATAGTATATTTCTTCTTCTTTACAATATCTTATATATGCTTCTCCCCCTTTTGACATAATGCCAAAGGTATATAATATCTATATGATAATACCAAAATGTGACAAGAATTCAGAATAAGTACATTGTCTTGTTCCAATTTTTGTATTGTACCTTGCTTGCATGCAATGCAATTTGAACTTTTGCTAATAATTCCATCATGTGATCAGCTATGGAGAAATTTTTATCATGGATGAGTGTCTTTGCATGTGCAATGTGTTTCTATAATGCATCCATGTTTAGAAGAATCATGCCTTGGATTTCTACAAGTGTGGCCCTGATCCTACCTTATTCCTTCAATAATTCTGCCCACAAGTTTTTCAGACATCTAATCTTCGAATAATGTGCAGAATTATGACTTGGGTTAACTAAAAACTAGAGTGCACTCACCTTCATGTCTTTATCTATATTAGACAATTTCTCCTTGATATCCTTTGTAAAAATAGATGTGTCACTTGAAAAATAATGAAACAACATTATTAACAGATGTTTCCAGTGAACCAAGAATAGTACCTAATTCTACTTGATCAATTGCAATTCTTTGTGCAACTTGTTCCAAACTCCACGCTCAAACTCAGCTCTCTGTAGAAACTTCTCTTGTCCATTCAAGTCTTCATTGAATTTGTGAACAATTTCTATTAACCAATCAAGAATAGGTTGAGTACTATCAACCTCAATACTCAGAGCATCAACAAATATGCTCTTGATGTGTTCAAAAACTTGATTTTCTTTCTTCTTCTCTTTTCTAGGCTTTTGTTTCTTAGCTCTCTTCTTTAGTAATTCACCCATGGTGTCCATTTGATCAGGGGCGAGGGTAAAAATATCCCAATTTGGAATAACTATATCCTCATCTAGATCAATAGTTTCTACTTCTTTTTCCTTTTCTATCAACATGGTGGGAATAATTTTCTTTTCCTTGTCTAAGAATTCAGTACTCGATTGAGACTGGCTCTCAACTATCATTGTACTTTTTGTAGATACATTTGGAATAGAAATAATTGTTGAAAATGATGGACTAGCAAAAAATGTTGAAATAGTACTAACAACAAAAATACCTTATTGCTGCTCAATCAAGCTTGATGATGGAGGGACTTTTTGCTTGACAGATGAAGTGTTGGGCACTTCAGTCAATGAGAATTTTAGCTAAATAGATTTAGAGCTTGGTTGGGTGTTTAGTATAGTAGTGGTATTTATGACCAACTTGATAGAAGATATCTCTGAGCCAGATTGCATTAAGGCTATGTTCGGAGAGTGAGGGAATGAGGCCATGAATGTTGCTGCAATTTTATCTGCATCAATTTCTTCAATACCTTGTATCTTTGGAAGACTTCCTCTAGTAGCTTCTTGTTCCTCCTCCTCCTCATCTTTTATTTCTACATTTTCTTCCTCATCATCATCATCTTTTTCATTAACATAAACAAAAAATTCATTGGGTTGATGCAACTGATATATGTTTTTCCATATAGTTGTAGATTCTTTGACCACATATTCAATATCTTTCATCAATATCATACATGAGTTGAATTTAAGAGTGAACTTCTTTTCATTTTTATTCAAGGATTCCTTTACCTCCTTTTTGCTGAGATTAGGCATGAGTTGCTTCATGGTCTTCTCAAAGATGTTCTTGACAATCCTTGTTGCACTTTCCCATCTAGGTTTGATTACATGTAGAAATTCATTAGGAATTTTCTGTGCAAGCTGATCTGGTGAGTATTTCCATTTTTCCAATTTTGAAATAAGCATATCCTCAATCTACTTTTTCTCATCTACATTCTTGGTCTCATACTTAAGAGATTTGAAATTTTCCATGCTAACTCCTTCTTCCATTTTATTTAACCTTTCCTAAAGTGTTGGTCCATTTCTTTTGAAGATTATCTACTTAGCTTCATCTTCACCTAACTTAAATTTATTACTTAACTTAACTTGGCTATCCTTCTAGTGAATAGAGTTGGGGATGACTTGATAGGTTTGTTTATGATAACCTTACCTTTCTTCCTAAGAGGTTGTTCATCCTTAGAATTGGATTCGTCTTCTTCATCCTCTGCATCATCATCTTCTATGTCACCACCTTTTCCCTTAGTAAGCATAAGAGTAGAACTTATTTGCTTTGTGCTTTTTAGTATCTTCTCCACTCTTTTCCTTCTTTTATTTACCATTTGAGGTACCTTGATCTCATGATCAATTCTTTCATTTGCCTCATCATATGTTCCAAAATATGTGGCTTTAGGATAAATAGGCTCATTTAGCAAAGCCTCTATGATATCCTTAGTGTCATCAATGCTAATCTCATACTCTAGAATCTTAACCCATGCCACTCTAGCTCTAACTGCCTAAATGTATACTTTGTCATAGTCCACCATAAAATAGATATCATCATTGTGGTCTTCTACAAGTTTCTTAGGAATCCTAAATCTATTATTCATCTTCTCTTTGAATTTTTCAAAGTAGTTATCCATGATGCTATCAAAATTTTCACCCATCTCTGGTATAGGCTCATTGATTTGATACAAAATAGGAACATCTTTCCTCCATATTATTGTACCTTTGGAAGGGGAAAATTTTTGAACAAATAAGAATAAACTATTAGAGATAGAAATTACTGGGGGGGGGGGGGGGGGGCGCAGGGGGTGAATCAATAATTTACAAACTTTAGTCACAAACTAGATATTATTTTTTACTTTAAACCATACATAAAAAAGTAATAAAGTAATGCTCAACAGTAACAATAAACATGCACAAAGATAACTCATAACACCATATTTTTTTAACTAGGGAAACCCTAGCCAAGGGAAAACCCGAGTGGAAATGATACCCACTAGATATTATACTGATATATAAGTTCCTTGTTAGAGGATGGACCCTATTAAGAGTCAATGAGAAAATTCAGTATAGAGAGTCCCTATTAGGAGACTTTAAATCCCTATTAGGAGTTGTGGTACAGTAGCTACAAGATGAGTCAATGCTCAAACATGCACTTCCAATTTCAAGAAGAGCTCACTACCCAAACAAGTAATCAAACTTCTAGAATATAGGTTTTGTAAATTCTTTCTTGTCTAATCTTTGATCTTCAACATGATCTTAGATCACAAAATGGCTTTACAAAACTTTGCATATATCACTTTCACAAAAGTTTGCATACAATTGCTCAACACAACATATAACTTCTCAAGATCACACACTTGAATTCACAAGATGTCCTTTGCATAAATACCATGCCTTTACACAAATTGTTGCTAGGTCAGATATAATCATAATACACTTTTCCAACTTAGAGTAAACATCTAGGATGTCGGCCCTAATTGGTCAAGTAATTATTTTGTAAACAAAATAATTCTTTTCCTTTAATTTTTCTGTCCTGTTTCATTGGTAAAACATGAATATCTCTTTTCCAATAGTCTATACTGAATTCCAAGGTTATATACATTGTCATCATCAACATGTATACAATCTCTATCTAACTTTAATAGTCATAATATGATGTCAGTAACAAGTTACATACAAAATAATACACTGTTGTATACCAAATTCATACTAAGACAATTTTCTAAGTACCAAAAGCTAAGTATCTTTATTTTTGAGGTTTCCTGTAAGCATGTATATCATGTGTTTCCATAAATGAAAACATTTACATAAATTCATTAGCCAATTGTCCACAATCTCCCCCTTTGGCATTGATGGCAACAAAGTAGGGAAAATTGGCTAAGTATAAAAAAAAAATAGTAACATTACATCTATTGCAACTTGTCCATCTTACATGTGCTCCCCCTTGTCCATCTTACTTGGCCTATGTGCAACTTGTCCATCTTCTCTTTACCTAATTTACAATTTTCTTATGCATTTTCTCCCCTTTGACATCAATAACAAAGTTTAGAATGTCAAAAACTGTCAAAAACTGCTGTCAAAAATATTTTTCTTCTGCCTTAAGTTGATATGAAATCATCAAAACTTGCCTTAATATTGCTCATACCTTTTTTCCATGTATCTTTGGCCGATTTAGCAAAAGTGAGTATTGCACATAGGCCATATGATATAATCTCAACTACTTTAAGGTCAAAATATAAAAAGTTAGAATAAGTGTCCTTTGCCTTGACTCATTCCTTCAACTATTTATCAATAAGATATATTTTTAGAGCAATAGACTCTCTAAAATTTGATACTCTCTTCAAAATTTGTTCCTTTCGAAGTTCTAGTTTCCTGATATCACTATGAATACTAGTCACTCGTCCTTCAAAATCATCAGTTTTAGTAGAAGGATGCTATAATTGGCTAGATAGAGCCTCTAGCTCACTCATTTTTCCTCCAATCTGACAATCAATATCCTTAGTCAACTTATAAGATAGGGTACACTTTATGTACAATATCTTTCCATCCTATTGACATTTCCAAAGTTCCTTGATACAAGTATCAAGAGTTATCAAATCGTTCTTAATATTCTGATAAATAGTGCTAAATAAGTTAGCATTAAGTGAGATCTATGCCTTTGTTTTTGCAACATTCAAAAAATTTGTGAATTCATCATCAAAATATTTTAGCACTTCCTGTGCCCTCTATTTAGGATCTACTTCTGTATGCTAGACTGTCAGATCACTATGTAATCTGTCAGTAACCTCCATCAAGGTTCTCTGTAGGCTCTTTATTATCTTGTTCTTCTCAATAAGTTTTGACAAAGATGAGATCAAGTCAGTTTGATCATCATCGTCAGTTGTCAAACTAGCAAGAAAAAGCAGAGTAGATGAACTAGAAGGTTTAGTGTCATCTTCCCTTTGCTTCTTTCTAGCTGCCTCTTTGACTCTTCTTTCTTCTTCCTCTTTCTCTTCTCTTTCCTTCCTTTTTTTTTCTCATTTCTTCCTCTTCTAATATCTTCTTCTTATCTTCCTCTATTTTTCTCTTCATTTCTTCTTTAACTAATCTTTTCTTTTCTTCCTCAACTTTTCTTTTCATCTCATCTTCAAGCAATTTTTGCTTGGTTTCTTCTATTTTCCTTTTCTCTTTCTCTAATAATCTCTTCTCTTCTTCAATTTGCTTTAATTTTTCTTCAATATCCTCGCTATAAGGTTCATTTTGTTCAAAACTTTCAAATAGGTTGGTATCATCAATGTTAATGGTGACATTTGTCTAATCTATTTGCATTGTGTCACCACTTATTGACACTTTCGAGGTTCTAGGTGCTGGTGAAGATGTTGCCTTGGACTCTGTCATCATCTGACTTATAGCTACCACAGTTTCACTTCTTATTTTATCTTTCTCACCCACCATAAATAGGAATGGTTTTACTTTGTTCCTTAAGTAAGGTGCTAGATTGTTTAACGATCTCTTGCTTTCTTCTTCATCATTAGTCTTGCATATTGTTCTTATCGTAGACTTCCAAATTTTTATGTCCTCTTCTTGAGCTAGTGCCTTCTTTTCAATAAGTCTGTCATGGAATTTCTAGTTTACCATGCATTTAATGTCCTTGAGTTTTATATTATTAGCTATTATGTATCTCTTAGTAGAGATATCAATATGATCTTTCTCAAAATTATTATTCAAGTCATAAAATTTGTTCGTCTCAAAAAAGTTGCCTTCATTAGCAATAGCTAAATTTATCTTCTCTATCTTTGGCCTTTAGGGTTGCCAAGCTTTTCTTGCTGATTATTTAGAAGTAGTTACCTTCTTTGTTTTTTTAGCTTCTTCTTCTTCTTCACTAGGCTCAAATTTTTTTAAAAATATCTTTTGTCTCTTTCCTAGTCTAGTGGCTTGTTGCATGACATTTTTTGTCTTGGTGGTCATAGCTTCCACTAATCTCTCTGATTTCCTCTTTGAATCACTTGTTTGTACATTTGATACTGCTGCATAAGGAATTCTCTGTTCTGAAGATATCTTTGCAATAGACACTAACAAAGGTTGCACATTCAATATACCATGTTTCATAGTCTGTCTGACTACTTCTGACTCACTCTTAGTCATACTGACCTCTGATAAGGCTTTCCTCATTATTGTTTCAATCTTCTTGTGAGATGCCTTCTTCAAGGATGCTTGATGAGATGATCAAGTAATCTCATCATAAGTTCCAAATCTATACCTAGCTTGGTCCTTCTCTAATTTCAACAATAAATCAATGTATCCAACTACTATTTCATCACTTAATTTATAACCTAAGGGATCAAGAAATATTTCCCAAGGTTCTATTATTTGAATATAAGTAAAGTCTGTATCAACCATAACACAAATATCTTCTTTAAATATATCTACAATTGCAGGTGCAACTCTGAATCTTTGTCTCATCTCATTTTGAAATATTTTCATTATCAAGTTCCCACTATCCAATATTTTATCTGCTAGATGTCTTCTACACACTTATGTGATTTTCTCCATTATACACCTCTCACTACTCATAATCTCTATGACTGACAAATATGGAAATATTTTAAGTACATGAAGAAAAAATGATTGATTAGTGATTGAAATCTAAGCATGCTATTCTTAGTCCTTTTAACTTTCTCTAGGTTCTCAAGAAGTTGCATTCTTAGAATTTCACTAAGTTTAACTTGTTCCTTCTCAACACATATATTGTAGGCTGCATAGATGCATCTAGTTGACAATTCATCAATCTTAGAACATGCACATATAGAGTAGGCAATGCTTCTACTCAGGAATCTTACATCATCTTGTTTAATGGTGCTGATCACCATGGCCTTTCCATTATATATTGCCTTTATGTAGCTCTCAAATTTCTTCTTAACCAATTTCTCACCTATAGGTACACTACCTTGTTTGCTAAAACTAGTTACCTCATGAATAAGGTCGGTTGAATTATCAACTACACTATCTTCCATCCATAGTTTTCCACCATGTATTCTACTTAGTATTTTTTGTGTCAAATTCTTGGTAGAAATGATATTTGAATAGGTCTAGTTCCTTCAAATGTCCAAATCTAGGTTTCACAATCATATCGTGATTAAAGACTAATTCCATATCCTTGTTCATATAATCAGTCCCAATAGATTCAAAATTGCTACTAAGATAACTTCCTACATCTTCCAAATAAACTATATTATTTAGAGTAATGGATAATGCTAAATTAGGCTTTCCTTCTATGGGTTTAACAAAAATAACCTTCAATTTTAGTCCCTCCTCTTTCTCAACATTATGAACTACTGACATATCCATTCTTCTATCAAATATAAACTTTTATCAAATAAATTTTGTGGATAAATGATAAAATACTTCTTTCAAAAATAAGGTTTGCTTCAAAATCCCCTTTTCAAGTCACTTTTGAGTGCTCTATGCTTCTGATGTAATTGCAATGAAGTGGTAATCAAGTCTGCGTTCCATTTTATTCCTTCAACTTGAACTTGCATTAATTGCTCACTTTGCAAACAAAAAAACTGTTAATTACATTCTAAAATTAAATATCTTCTCATGATCTTCTATTTGATCTTCATATGCTATGTGAAGTTTACCATAGCCTCTTTCCATCATGACAATGCTCCACAAAACTTTGCTCCACAAAATTATCTATAAGAATATAGTATTTATCTTCTACTACAAAATTGATTTTTTTTGTAATAACAATAACTCTTAATTCCTTTGTAACTAGTTTAGATAAGCTCCAAATTACAAGCGAGCTTAGTTCAACTTAATTGAATCAAACTTGATAACTGACTTCAATCTTCCTATCTCATCATCTTTTAGCTTTTCTTTTGAGATGTCTAATCCTTTTAAAAATGCCTCATAGAGTTCTTCTCAAAGTTCACTGACTACATTTCTTTATTCCTCATTGTCTTTGTTAATACCAAAGTTCTTCTCATGGTTCCTTCTGTCATTTATTCCATCATTCCTTCTATTCTAAAGTTTCTTCCATTGTTCCTTCTATCTCCAAAGTTTTTGTCCATTCTCCAATACTTTTCTATATGTCCAAAGTTGTTTTAGATTATGGTAAAAATAGGTTTTAAAGAGGCCCTGAAACCCTTTAAAAAGAGTAGAAAAGATAAATCATGAAGCACAACCAGGTTTTACAAGGACCTGAAACCTACTATTTAAATAGTGTCAAAATTAGGTTTTACAGGGACTTGAAACCATAGAAAATATCCAAAAAATGAACCCAAGTTTTACAAGGACCTGGAACGTAGTTTAAACAACTGATTAAAAACTAGATACCACAACCCTAAACATAAACCATTTACTAGAACTAGTGAATAAGACCAGGACAAGAACAAAAACTAGAGACCAAAGACCAGTAGAAGCTATTATTGTAGCTCTTTGATCATTTTGACCACTTCTTTGCCAATCTCCATAGTATCTTGAATGGAATTAGCAGCCGAACCTCCAACAGCCTCCGCAATTCTCTTCTTGGAACTTTGCCTGGTTCTCTTACTAGGACCCCCTGGTGACATAATTTCTTCATTGGTACACTTTCCAAGACTTTTAGTAGCAACATAGATACTAGATGTAACCTGTTCCATTTTATTACTGCTTTACTTGTTAAGTAGCCAAAGGTTTTGTTCATAGTCTTTGAGTTTGATTGGTATGTTTCCCACTTGAATTTCCATCTGGCTGAGCTTACCTTGGTCCATATCTTGGTTTTGATGTATATTTTCCACTGTCCTTTTGAGACTCATTAACTCATTATACAACCATGAGTTAGCTTGCAACATGGTATCAGCCTTTAGTTTTGCAATGTGCAAAAATGAGAGCATAGAATCTCTATGAGGTGAGCCATTTTTATCCTTCTCCACAATGACTCTGGCAGGAGACACCACCTTTTCAATCCATTCCTCCTCCCTCATATTTACAGGGTCTTCCTTATCCTACTCCATCTCCTCTTTATCATCCCTTCCTACTTTCAAATGGTCACTTTGGTTACCCTCATTACCAACATTACCCATCTCAATATTCTCCTCACTATTTTCTTCCTCATCCTCCTTCCCACTTTTTTCCTTGCTATTCGGGTAGCCTTCCAAGTTGGAGCTAAAATCTCCCTCTTTTGTGTTTTCTTCTTCCTCAATGTTTTTTTCCTCCTTATTTTTTGAGTTCTTGGATTCAGTGGCCTCTTCCACAATATTTTGAGGAGATTGCTGGGTTTCATGTTTTAGACTCTTCCTCTTACCCTTAACAATTTCCTCACCTTTACTCTTCCTAGAGTGGGTTTGAGTGGCATAACTCTTCTTTTTATCTACTGAAGGAGAAGAAAAAATGGCCATATTTTTATAGTAGATCTTTATTTCTAAAGATTTGTTATTTCTTTCTTTCCAGTTGCCCCACTAGAGATGGGGAAGACTGATTTTCCAAAGAAAATCCACATCAAAATCCTTTGAAGGACACCTCCAACTTTTAAAACAAAGTTCAACATTACTTTGATGGACCCAAGTTATGTTCCAGAAGGTGAGAACAATATTCTGCACTTGTTGACTATAAGAGTAATTCAAGAACAAGTGATTTCTGTCTTCAAATCCATCTTTACATAGAATGCATCTGTTGACTATATTAATGCCTCTTTTTTGCAGATTATCCTAAGTGAGGATTTTTTTTTGAAGAAAAGTCCAATAGAAGATATTTATTTTAGGAATAAGACCCTTTATCTAAGCTTGAGACCATAGAGGTTGGATACCTTTCTCTTCTAAAGTAAACAAAGAGGAGACTTTAAATTGACTACTAGGATCAACATTCCATATCATCTCATCCTCATGGTTAGGATATAGAGAAAAAGCATTTAGACTTAGCTATATATTATTAAAACTTTGGTTAACATCAATCAAATTCACCCAAGTATTATCATGCCAGTAATGTCCCACTAAAATGCCAAACATTTGCTTACAGCTGTCTACTTGAGTGGTATCTTGAAAGTCATTAATCAAAGGATGATCCAAAAACCAAACATCTTCCCAAAATTTCACTTTTTTCCCATTTCCAATTTTCCAAGAACAACCCTTACCAAGAATGTTATTTTTTCCTTGAACAGCTTATCATATAGCAGATGGAGAAAGAACATCTAGAGTTGAAAGGAAATTAGCTAAAGAATTAGCATCAAAAAGGTATTTATGCTTCCATATGGTGCTCCATTCCTTATCATCATGATAAGTTCTCCAACCTTGTTTTTCCAAAAGAGCTTTGTTCATACTTCTTATAGACCTAATCCCCAATCCATCATCTCTAATAGGTTTACAAATTTGATCTCATGCAATAAGAGCCATTCTTTTCTTATCCTCAATGCCATTCCATAAGAAATTCCTTTGAATTTTATCAATTGTATTTACAAATTTGACTGGGATTCTAAAAAGACTCAAAGCATAAGTAGGAATACTTTGAAGACATGCTTTGAGAAGAGTAATTTTACTTGCTTGGCTCAAAAGATTTCCTTTCCATCCCACCAAATTCTTATTAAACTTCATAATGAGATCTTCCCAGAAGGAATCAGGAACCTTTGGACCAAGGGGAAGACCCAAATAAATAGAAGGAAAAGATCCATTAGAGCATCCAAGAATGTTGGCAATTTTTTTTTGTCTAAGGAATGGAGTGTTAATAAAAAAAACAACACTTCTATTCCAATTAATCAATTGACCCAAGGTTGAGGAGTACAAATTAAGGGCTTGCTTGAGGTTCCTTACTTCAATAACTTTAGATTTACCCATAAAAATAGTATCATCTACAAATTGACCATGAGAACAAGGGGATGAGAGGAAGGCTAAAGACCTTTAATAACTCCTTTTTGAACCAGGTCCCCTATATATATCCCCAGATAGTCATCCATAATAACAAAGAGAATGGGGGATAAGACGTCGCCCTGTCTCAGATCTCTAGATGGATTGAAAAATTGAGAAGAACTACCATTGACCAAGAGAACAATGGATGAAGTAGAGATCAATTGATAAAAATCTCGAACAACCTTATGATGAAAGCCAAAGGCATGTAAAATTCTAGCAAGGAAGGCCCATTCAACTCTATCATATGCTTTTGCAATATCTATTGTCATAATAAACCCCTGATTATTATAACAAGACAAATATGTCCAAAGTTATTGCATAACTGACATACTGGAGTTCTTCTTCTAAGACTCTACTGATCATCAGGTGCATGACAATTCCAATCTATGTGTCCAAAGTTGTTACACTTATAACACACAATCTCTCTTCTTTCTTCATAAGGTCTTCCTTCTCTCAATGTCCTTTCATTAGATCTTCTTCTATCTATAGGGTTAGTATTTCTAGATATTCTACTATTACTTCTATCATTATAATACTTAGGTTTCCTACAATCAATTGCTTTGTGACCCATACCATGACAATTATGACAATTAAAGTCCTTAACATGATTAAATGACTTATTTGTATAATATCTTTTCATATGACCTACTTCATTACATAAAAAACACTACCTTTAAATTCATACCTGTTTTCCTTAGGAGATTCTACTTGCTTTGGTTCATCCAATATCTCAACTTCCTTGTCTTGTCCAACTTCTTTAGGTTTATCAGAAGATTGATTGGATTCAATCTTATCAACATATTTTCATCTTTTTCTATAAGATTTGATCTAATCACATGTTTCTTTGTAGACATGTTAAATAGATAATGAAGACCAATCTTATCATAAGTAGGTATTTGTATTGACATAGAATCATCAAGATTTTCTTTGCTAAAATAAAGCTTCTCAATTTGTTGCTTGCATTGAGTTAATTCACCTTTCACATTAGTATTGTACTTATGAAGTTCTTCATGATCTTCTTTTAAAGTTTCAAACTCAGATGTCTCCTTGGATAGAATTGCTTTAAAATCTATATTCTCAATTTTCAAATTAGATTCAACTTTTCTAGGATCATTCCTCAAAGTTAAATTTTGATTTTTAATCTTCAATTCATCCTTCAAGATCTTGTACGCTGTCTTCAATTTTGAATAATCATCATCACTAGTTTTAGATTTAGTAGATTTAGGCTTGGATTTGAGATGTCCAATCTTATCCTTCAATGTCCAATATATACTTTGGAGTCTTCATATCTATCCTTCAACTTATCTCTTTCTTCAGTAAGGAGATCAATTTTTTGCAAGTGCCTCTTCAAGGTTCTTCATCAATTGTTCCATATCCATAGGGATCTTACTCAAGTTTTTAAGCCTCTTCTAAGTAACTATGCTTTGATCCAATTGTTAGAAATAGGAATTACTATGGGGGGGGGGGGGATTTAAATTAGTAATTTACAAACTTTAGTCACCAACTAGATATTATTTGTTACTTTAAACCATACATAACAAAGTAATAAAGTAATGCTAAACAATAACAGTAACCATGCACAATGATAACTCATAGCACTATATTTTGTTAACTAGGGAAACCCTAGCCAAGGGAAAACCCTGGTGGGGATGATATCCACTAGATATTATACTGATATATAAGTTCCTTGTTAGAGGATGGACCTTGTTAGGAGTCAATGAGAAAATTTAGTATAGAGAATCCCTATTAGGAGACTTTGAATCCCTGTTAGGAGATTCCAACTCTATTAGAAGTTGTAGTGTAGTAGATGCAAGATGAGCCCACTGCCCAAACATGCACTTCCAATTAAAAGAAGAGATCATTGCCCAAACACGTAATCAGACTTTTGGAATATAGGTTCTATAACTTCTTTCTTGTCTGATCTATGATATTCAACATGATCTTGGATCACAAAATAGCTTTACAAAACATCACATATATCACTTTCACAAAAGTTCACACACAATTTATCAACATAACATATAACTTCTCAAGATCACACACTTGAATTCACAAGATGTCTTTTGCATAAATACCATGCCTTTACACAAATTTTTGCTAGGTCAACTAAGAACATAATATAGTTTTCCAACTTAGAGTAAAAATCTAGGATGTCGGCCCTAATTGGTCAAGTAATTGTTTTGTAAACATAATAATTCCTTTCCTTTAATTCCATTGTATTGTTTCATTGGTAAAACATGAATATCTCTTTTCTATACAGTCTATACTGACTTCTGAGGTTATACACATCATCATCAATATATATACAATCTCCATTTAACTTCACTAGTCATAATTTATGATGTCAGTAACAAGTTTCATACAAAACAATGCTATATACCAAATTCATACTTAGACAATTTTTTTTGAGTACCAAAAGCTAAGTATCTTTATTTCTAAGGTTTCTTGTAAGCATGTACATCATGTATTGCCATGAATGACAATATTTACATATCTTCATTATCCATTTGTCAACATAAATATGTCAAATGAGATCCAAACTTACATGGGTTATTCTTTGATCCTTTGATGCTCTCCATGTTTTTGTTGAATTGGTTCAACAAATACTCAGCAAGCTCAAAGGATAGGTTATTCTTCACAACCTTGAGTGCAAGATCAAAATCTTTGCATGATACACTATTTAACTGACTAGAAATATAAATATTTTGTGCAATTGCATGAATGCCAAACTTCAGCTCCATGTCTATTACACCACTAATCTTCATTCCTCTTTTGTCCCACTCAGCCAGAGTCCACTATTCCAATTCAACCTAACCTAGGATTTTGGTTGTCTTGTCTTTGTTTATCATGGGAAGCCTAGTGATTTTGTAAATCCTTTTCTTTATGATCTGAATGGGTTGTTCCAACCATAACTGCCCATTGTGTACATGATATAGGATATATCCCATCCACTTGATCTAAAAAGCTCTTTGCATATAAGAGATATTCATCAAGCCCTTAGTTTCCAAATGTTGATGATAAAAAATACTTCATTCATCTCTAGGGTTCTAAGTTCCTAAATAGAATAGTGATAAGAGAAATGAATGCCATGCATGAGTAAAAGCTTAGGCAAAACTTGATACTGAGCACTAGCTAGGTCAAGTGCCTCTACAATCACTGGACTCAACTTGAAATTGGGTGCCTTGCAGTCAACTCCACACACCAACACTTCAGATCCTTTCTTCACTTTTCTTCTTGAAGATGCCATGCTCGATAGGGTTTCTAAAAAATTCAAGAATTCTTCAATGAAAAATACTCAATTCACTCAGGGGCTCTAAAATTTCTCTACACTAATAGCTCTGAAAATTCATGGTGAAACAATACCTTTGATTTTTTTCTTTTGACAAATTTCCCTTAATCAATTTCCATTAATTCTTTGTACTTCATACTCACTCGGTGAAAGGATATCCTCCACTTGGTTTATTCATTAATGCTTGGAAGACATCTACAACTTGGTAGAGTCATCATCACTTGGTAGGAACTACCAATTTTGTGTCTATAGTAATATACAACCCGACCTTGCTTGGTAAGGTCTTGCAACTTCACCTAGCTCGGTAAGGTCTCTTGTTTCTCATCATGCTCAATGATCCTTTTGCATCTTGAATGCTAATTTGAATCTTTCTTATTTCTAGATGGAACTAATGTTAGATTTCTTCTTCTGAGTCATAAATCCAGTGATCTCCATAAGGAACTAAGTTGAAATGATTGAACTGCTCAACTCATTGACTTGGGTGTTATTCACTTCATGATCTTGGTTTGCATTCTCTGGAGATTTTGGTACCCATTGTTTCCTCATTTTCTTTTTGATATTTTTAGCTTTGGATTTCTTTTCATCTTCAATTCTACTTGTGTTCATATAGTTTTTAGCAAGATGTCCAAGTTTTGTACAAATAAAACATCTCTTAGTAGTATCTCTTTTCCTCATATGATGTTTCACACTATTTTCTTCAATGTGCCCAAATTCATCATAACAGTGACATCTACACCATGTGATGTAATCCCATCCAAATATTTCTTTTACAATTTTTTTTGCTGGGTTCCACTACTTTTTTTGTAGTATGAAGATTTTTGTCCTAGTTTTTTGCAATTATGACATTTACCTTTAAACTTAGGTTTCTCTTTACATTCACCTTCTCTATGACCATCCTGATTACAAATGTAAAAATTTCCATTGAAATTTTCTTTACCATTACTCCAACATTTGTTTGATATATGTCCTATCTTACCACAATGATTGCAAGTAGGCATTTTATTCTTTTGAGCTCCTTGCTAAGATGATTCACCTTCTTTTGTGTATCCTATTCTAGATTTTCCTTTTTCTTTGTACTAACTTTGTTCATTCAATTGATTCATGCTTTCCTAAGATTTCATTATTCTTTCATTGGTTTTCTTTTTAATGTTGAGATCATTCTACAATTTTTCATTCTCTGATCTTAGATTCATAAGTTCTTCATTTGCATTGGTGAGTTGATCAATGAAGTTTTCTTGCTGAAGGGATAGATGTTGAATTTCATTATTCTTTTCTTCTATATCTTCTTTGGCTTTGTCCTTTTCTTCCATGACTTCACATAATCTCACTAATTGGATTTCTTGTTCTCTTTTCATATTTCTAACTTCTTCTTGGAGATTGGAATTCTTTTCTAGTAGGTCTTTGATTGCTTCATCAACTTCATTTGAATTTATTTCTAGATATATGTCTTCAATTCTTTCTTCAATGTAGAGATTGTTATTCATTTGTACTGCAAGATTGAGAGATTTGGTCTTTTTCTTTCTTTAATTATCCAATAGCCAATTCAAGATCCAACTTTTCATTGTCAATAGCCTTATCTAGCCTATATACCTCAATCACCTCTGACCTTTTCTCAAGCTATCAAACTTCTAATGTGAGAACCTGACTTGCTCAAATACCAATTGTTGAAAATATAAGGTAGGCAAGGTTACTAAGAGGGAAGGGGTGAATTAGAAACCAATAAAACTATATCTTACTTCACCAATTAATCCTTTATATAATATTCTGATCTAATTGTATGCAAGAAAGAATGAAAGAAAATAAACATTCATAATACTTTGATGCAAGATATGGTGACCTAGAAACCTTCCAAATAGAAAGTAAAACTAGGGTGGGGATGATACCCACAAGCTTTAGTACTGTAGTATAAAGTTAACCTGGTAAGGCTTACAATTGACTACTTCTGGTGATCTACCCTATTAGGAGCAATAAGGAATGTGTGATGCACCTTGTTAAAGGATTTATAAACATATAATGAAGTATGCACTTAGGAGATTTAGCAAAGATTGTTAAGTCTACCCTGTTAAAGGATTTGATTGATGCACCTGTTAGGATTAACTAGTGGATGATCTCTTATCTATAACTCTAATTTGCTAGTTAAGATTCCTTGTATTGCAATGATCACCTGACTGTGATAGACAAATATTTTTTGCCCCTTTTACTACTTGTATCCTTCTTTAATTCACACTTTTTCTTATCATATCTCTTTTCATATTTATTATTTGGCTATGTTATAATGCATTACATATATACCAATCCAAATCATAACTTATTGGAGTTAGCTACAATAACAATTTCATGATAATACACAAAGTTGACTGAACTGTTGTAACTTAGGTTCTAAAGAAAAACTCAATGATGTTCTGATACATAAAAAATATTATCAATGCTCGACAATATTTGGCACTTGGTTGAACTTGAAGCTCAGTCCATACTAATAACTTCCAAGTAGCTTTAACTCAATCAACACTGTGTGACTTAGTGACTCTGAGAAAACTCAATAGTAACTGGATCACTCAGTCGATGTTGCATGGCTTAGTCAACACTAGATCCATTTTGTTAACCCTGTGAACTTGGTAGACACTATTGGACTTGGTTAACACTACAGAGCTAAGTAAATACTACAATCTTCTTCACTTCCACTGAATAGCTTGGTAGCCTCTACTACGCTCAGTAAACACTGTGTAGCTCAAAAAATAGTACAAATAGACTCAGGTGCTTGGTAGATATTGTATTTTGATTACTTAGCTTGGGAAAAATTGAATCACTTGGCTAACACTGCAAACTAACTAATAGGCTCAGTAGCAACTATAGAGCTCGGTAGCAATGTAACAAATTGACTAAGTGTTGAGTCACTAATAGATAAATTGACCTTAATGCCAATACCCATATTGTGCTCAAGATTTTCTCAACTAAAAATCAAGGGTAGATTATGACCCTGATGCATTAGGGGCACAATACACCCCTAATGGGTGATTGGGCCCTATTTTGGACCCTTTTTCTTTGGGTCCCATATTTTGACAATTAGGTGCAAAATCTTATGACAGTCAACCTATGGGAGTTAGTTGATTCTAATTCCTATTTAAACCCTTCCACTTTCTCTATTTTTTATTTATCTCATCATTAAGTATTCAAGCATTCACATGCTCAAGCTCTCAAGTTCTCAAGCATTCTTCAAGCATTCAAGGTACTCAAGCTCTCCCCATTGAAGATCAATGAGTCATACATTCAAGCTACTGAGGGAGTTTATGCAAGATCTATCATTCAACATTGAAGATCTCCCTACATACATTCAAGAACCTTTTTTGTATCTTCTACATTCATCCTCTCAAGATCTACATTCACCTACATGCATTCCTAAGAAATATTTTAAGAACATTCAATCATGAAGGTTTTGATGTCACTTTGATTTCCTTTCTAGGGTTTTGAAGTTGAGTCAAATCTATTACATCTACACACTTGATTATATTCCAAATTCAAGAGCATATTCATAGATTTACATTACTTCATGTTAGATCTATCACTACTACTTTCTAGCATTCCATTTTAATTCAAGGTTAATTCCTAAACTAGGGTTTGAATGAGACAAACCCCCCAAAATAACAAATAAATAATCCTTAATTTTGAAGGTTTTAGATCTCTATTTGGTGAACAGGTTGCAGATTTGGATACCTTAAAAAATTTCTTCACAACTATAAAATCATAACCAGGGTAACACAACTTTCATCAGGAGTTCTCTACACCCCTGATGCTCCATTTTAACCCTAATTGAGGAGGTCACCCTTGATTTCTCATCGAATGATTTCTTAGTTTTGTTCAAAGGAAAACTTTTAGCTTGGAATGCAAGAATCAACCCTTTCGAAGGTCATTTGACAACCATTTTTTAGGTTTGTATCTCACATGGTATTTCATCTTATTCTTTTTTCATGTCTATATACTTCATCATTTCGTCACATCTTCATATTTCAATTCTCTATTGCATATCTTCTTTATAAAAATCCTTTGAGGGTGGAGGTGAGAGAGAAATAAATTTGAGTTCTTCATTCTTTTATTCATTAAGTTTTCATTGATACTTCCTTGTATATCAATCTAACCTAATCAAAGGGGCGGATCTTGATCTAACCCCTTCTAAAAGTGTTGGGTGATTGATCCCATTTTACCCCATGCACATTATGGTGAACCCAAATTTATTTCATTTTGGAGTTAGATTCTTTTGCATTAGGTGTTTACTTTCTTTTTGGTGAACCTGACATGCTTACATCTCTTATTTAATTTTGGAGTTAGATTATTGCATTCTATTGTGTTTTCACCTTCATTATACATTTTGGTGAATGCAACCTTCATACATTTCTTCTTTCATTTTGGAGTTAGATTCTTTTGATTGGGTGTTTATCTCATTTTTGGTGAACCCAACCCACTTACATCTCTTATTTGATCTTGGAGTTAGATTATTGCACTTCATTTTGGTGTATCTAGATCTACTTTATTTTTATTGGTGGTATTTAGATATCCTTTTACATTGTTTTCATGTAGATTTCATTTCATATATTTGCATTTTGAAAATACCAAAAAAACCATCTAGTTCATTTTTAGATTGCATCTCATTTCAATGGGGTTGTTATCTTTCTTTTCAAGTTTCATTCATGATATTCAAGATGTTCCATTTCATACATATGATGAAAACTTAGTTTTTCCTTGCATTGATTCTCATTCCCCTTCAAAGGGCAATATTTTCAAAAATATTGTTGATCAACCTTTAGTGATTCATGATGTTCCTATATTTTATTGTGATACTATTTAAGATGAGCCTTTGGATAGGAATATTGATTACTCTCTCCTTCTTGAAACTTATTTGACTCATAATTGTTTGTCCTCTAATGTGTGTGTTCTTCCCTCTTTGGATGATTCTACTATTTGGGATGAACCCTTAGATATGGATATGCATTACTCTCTACTTCATGAGACACCTTTAGATGATTTGGTGGTTCTTTCTTCTATTGACAAACCTCTTTCTATAAATATCCCTTCTATACATGACGCCTCTATGAGTTTTTTTATCCTTCTTCTAAGAGTGCCTTAGCCATAGAATACCATATCGTTTATAATTTCTTTTTGTTTCTTTCAAAATAAATCTCAAATCAATTTAGGTATTGTTGAACATGATAATAATTATGACCTTCCTATCATTAATTCAAACTTAGATCCTTAGGATCCTACTCATATCAACCCTATAAGAGGCTTCTCTAGTCTTCAATATTGGGAAACCTTATCTTTCACACCAACATCTTACATTCTTGAATTTATGCATCAAGCACCTTTATTTTATGAGTATATTGTTAGAATTCCAATTGGAAAGGTAATTTTTTTTTTTTTGGGAGGGGGGGGTGGTGTTGAATCAACAGTTTAAACTTGAACCCATAAAACTTTCACCACACATCCATATCATACATTTAATGTACAAACTTAAGTAACATGTAAAGCATGTACATATAAACCATGTAAGCAAGTAAACATTCAAAAACATATAACAACAGATATAATTACCTAGAAACCCTCCAAGTGAGAAGGTAAAATTGGGGTGGGGATGACACTCACAAATCTTCATCACTGTAGTAATAAAGTAAATCCAATAAAGGTTACAATGCTTTGACTATGAAACATGATCTACCCTATGAAAGGTCTACCCTGTTAAAGGCTTACAAAGACTATATTAGGTCTCACCTTGTTAGAGGATTTCAACACCCTGTTAGAAGTGCACCTTGCTAAAGGACTTTAACTTATAACTAAGTAAGCACCCTGTTAAAGGATTTCAATAAAGCCTATTAGAACTACTCTATTAAGAGATTTTAACTGAAATCACCTATTAAAATGTCTCAGCTTTGATCCTACAGTTAGCACTTGATTACTTGATTATAGATCACCTCTAAACTGATGTCTTCTTGATCATTCTTGATAAGATGTCTCTTTGTTGTATGCTATCTTCTTTCCTTTGTTCAGCTCTAACTGATTCTGCAATGTTGTCTCACTTCATAACTCTTTAGCCACCATGAATGCTCTATTTGTGCATGCAAACTTCTCTATACTCTGCTTCAACACCTTACACACTTGCTCATGAGTTTATGGTTTGTCCTCCTTAAGAAAACTTTGATGACTTAGGGTTAGGTATGAGTTTACAGTTGAGATTCATCCATTTTTTTTCTTAATCCTTCCCATTTTCTAATTGGCTACATGTAATTACATTGAGAATCCAAATTAAGATTTGTCCTTATCTCCAAAATATAATAATTCATCCTTAAGTCCACTCAAAAATGGTTTACATAGTTGTTTGTGCCATTACAAACAAATATGTCAAAACCATCTTACTCAACACCTGAAGTCTTTGATGCTCAACATACACTATGAACTCAACTCCTAAATCACTTAGCATACACCGTTTGCTTAGCACTTCAGTGAATCAGTGCATGAGTGGCTTAGCACTCAATATGAACTTGACATGCTCTATAATATACATGTTGTTCTTGGCATGTACTACTTGTTCAACATGAACTAAGTAAATAACTTAAGTGTGTTGATACTCACTTGTCAAAACCAATCTAAGATCAACAAATTTCCCCTTTGACATGAGTGTCAAAAATGCTTGAGTATGCATTAATATCCTTAATCTCACAAGTGTAACATATCTCTAACTTAGCTTATATACAATACTTCAAAATTTTGGATACCTCAAAATATGATAAATCCCCTTGAGTTGATATGTCTATTCTATATCCAAAATTTTGTACTCCTACTGAGTAAATATGCTATTTTGACTTCATGCTATTTTGTTCTTGCTCCCCCTTAGCTTAATCTATCTTTTCTCTATTCCTTTTCCTTATTTCTCTTATCTTATGTCTCCCGTTTTTCTTACTCTCCCCCATTTCTCTTATTCTCCCCCAAAATATTTCTCCCCATTTTTGACACTTATGTCAATGGGCTATACACTTATAATGCATTTTTCCAAAAAAGATTTATGGAAATCTAATATTATCTTGAGATCTACATCCTAGTTCTCACATGCTACATCCAATGACTTGATTTGGATAGATAGCTATACAACAAGGTGAACTAGACCATCTAGTGTAGAAAGATTTGGGTCTTTGTTCACTAGGGTTTTATCATAGCCTTGTTCCTTGTGAAATTTTCATATGAGGGGTCAAAGTGGTCTAGATGCAAATTATTTTGGTCCTTATATTGGCCTCATCTATTGAAAGTATAGGTAACTGACTTTGGGTTTGAAGCAATGTCCTGAAGTGCTTTTCACTTTGAGCTAAATTCATAGGTAGTTTTGCACTTGATGAAATGATCTGACTTTCCAAGCTCAAGATGTGACTTGTAGTCTCTTGGGTGAAGACTGATGGATTGCACAATTTACTGTATAGTTAGAATATGTTCTCAAGTACCTTCTTCACATCCTCAACCTTAGTTGCTAATTCAACTTCTGTTAATGCTATATCACCTGATATCTTTTTGTTTACTTTTCTTTGAAACTTCCTTTTTGACCATTCTAATAATTTAGCGATTCTCTACTATGTTTATCAGCTATTTCATTAGTGACTTGGTCTCATCCAAAGTTGGAAGATTAAATGCATCTAAAAAGATGTCTTTTATATCCTGCAATACCTGCTTCTGCCTATGCTCCCTTCTAAGCTTTTCTTGATGCTTCTTCCTTGCTAGGGCTTGTTGGAGTATGCCCATTTGTTCTATGGTCATTGTATCATAGTCATACTTGGGAAAATAATCTCTTCATCAAGGCTCACATCTCCATATTGTATGACTTCTTCTGCCTTTGATGAACTCGAGCTCAACACTAAGATCCATAATGGAGTTGCATTTGTGCTTGAATTTTGAAGAGCATTAGGGTAAGGAGTGCCACATACTAGTAAGGTTACTAGGGCTTGGATAGCAACTTGCTCCTTCAACTTAGTTATTAGCTCCACCTCTTCAGGCTTTACCTATTTTTCCATAATGACTTGAATTGCACCTTGATCTTGTGTTATAGGTTCAGATGACTCTATCTGACCTGTTTCTTGTTGTTCTTTAGTAGTGGTTTATACTTCCACCATATCCTTCTCAATAGTATCAACCTTGTCTAATGTAGCTCTAGGTTCTTTGACCAAAGGTTGTACATTAGTGACTTGAGGGATGATAGAAGGTGGTTCTTGTGGATTCACCTTTTCCCTTGTAGTATTAGTCATTGTCTTCTGTAGTTCATCCACACTGACCAGTACTAGATTATCACAAAGTTTTTCTTGTAGTGTGGACTAGTCTAGGATCTTCTTGAGATCTTCCTCTGTAAGGGGATTGATGTTTTGAGCCATGAAATTAGAAACATCCTTAACAATTATTGTTTCAATATCCATACTTGTTACATGTTGAGGATGGACATTTGACAGTCATGTGTCTTGCACACTCTATTGTTCATGCTACTCTTCCTTAGCTGTTGCCTTGTCATCTATTTACATTTGTATTCCTCCCTCAATAGCACCTTCATTTTTATCATCTTCTTCATCATCCTTCACTTCAATGGGTTCTTCCTTACCTTCCTTTATTGTAGTTAATCCATATGTTACTTTCGACATTTGTGTGAACTTCTTAACTACATCTTTAGTATTATTTTATAAAATGTTAAAGGCTCTATATTTAGGTACAAATCTAAATACATATTTCTTTATAGCCTTAGCAATATGTGCCTTAGTTAGTTTAGGCATCACTTGTGCTAGAGATGTTTCTCTATTTTTTCTCTCCAAGCTCAAACAATAGTGCCATTTTTGTTCAACTCTGTCATATAAACTCTTTGGCATTGAGTTGGAAATCTCTAGTAGGGTAGTTTTGAATTTTTCCATCATGGAATATATGGCTTCCTCCACTTTACCCAAATTATCAAAATCAACATGTGTAAATCCTGATAAGTCTACACTATTCTTAACATTTTCACATAATTTTTCTAAGTCTTAAAGGGGATTGTGACTCACCACCTTAAATTGGCCATTGTCATCTGACTCTATTTTCTCCTCATTAGATTCTGCTTGTACAAAATATTTCCTTCTTGGTCTCTTCTACTCTTGAACTCCTTTCTCTGTTGGTTTAGTCTTTTCTTTAGCCTTTTTATTTTTTGCATGTGTACTAGCCCTTGTAGTAGGTGTAGTCAGCTTGGCTTGGCTTGGCTTGGTTTGATAGTCTTTTTAGCCCTTGTCATAAGTTGGGCTTTAGCCTTCCTCTTCTTTTTTTCTATGGGAGTAGGTACTTCCTTGGCTTCTTCTTCCTCAACACATTTGGTGACTTCAGTTTCCTCCTCTCCCACACCTTGTGTAAGTACAAGAGGTGCTTGTGTTTGGGAATCTTCTTCCCCTTCATCTTCATCTTCCTCTTCTTCCTTGACCTACTTGACACCCTCTCAAAATTTATCTATTAGCTTCTTCACCAAATTATCCTTCTTTTTAATAACAAAATCTATCTTCAATTCCATGGTGATTTTGGACTTAGGTAACTCATAATTTCCAAATGCCTTTACGGTTTTATCTACCTCTTTTGCAAGTAAAGCTATTATAGTTGAAAAGGCTTCATCCACATTTATTTTATATCCTAAGGGTCTCAACCATCTCACCCTTGGTGTAGTAGCTTGTACAAAAGTATAGTTGACATCCACTAGGAAATAAATGTCATCATAATGTTTCTCTAGTATTGATACTAGTATGCCATTTGTGCAAAACTAGTGTTTATGAAAATATAAATTGCGTAGCTTGGCTCTTGATAAATACCTTATGAGATATGACGAATTGGTGTAGAATCACTATTTAGATCTTCTACAACTACTTTCAAATCAATTTCCAGATCACCTTCTACTCTCCTCATTGAGCTAAAATCAATCAAATACCCTTTGAAAAACCTGCAATAAATGATTAGTGCTTACACAACTGTAAGCTTGAAATCAACCAATTTCAAGCTCACTCGGCATCCATTAAAATTTCAACCACTTGACAACCATTATGAGCTCAACATCAACTAGCTAGTCTAATAGCTCGACATCTTCCATCATTTTCTTGACACATATAGGAAATATTTCATGCTTGATAGTAACATGAAAAAATTAAAGACTTATCTTGGATTTCTAATAACATCTTGTATCTTTATTCATGCTAATGTAATATTTTTAGTACTAAATCCATTGGAACTAATGTATGATATAACAATTAAATATCAGTCCCACATATCTCTTGATTGCCTAGTTTGATGAGGTGTGATCACCTGACCCATTGGGTGAAGTGATCCCTTCTCCATTTTATGTGTTTCAATCATCTTTCTTCTTCCATGTCTTGTTCATTTCATTTATGATATTTTCAACATCTACCTTGCCTTTGCCTTGATCAAATTCACAACTTCGTGCCTTTGACCTAGTTAGGCAATACCTACTGATGTGACCAGTATTCAAACAACTAAAACATGTGGTTTGACTTAACCACCTTGTGTAGTTACCTATGAAGTGTGTCTTAATATAATTCTCAAGAAAATGTCCATATTCTTGATAATAATGACAACTATACCTTGTATTATAATCCTAGTTATAAAAGTTACCATTGTTCCTTACCTTTGTTTGCCTGTTTGATGACCACATGGGTTTGGATCTGCACTCAAAAGAGTTATGTCCATACTTATGATAGTTGTAGCAATATCCTTCAAATCTTTGTGTGTGCATGGTCTTGGTTCTACATTCATGTGCCTGATGACCTTGTTTGTTGCACTTTTGGCAGTGAACCATGCTTTTTTATTTGACATTCTGATTTGTAGTCTTGTTCCTGCACACATTAGCAGTATGTTCTTTCTTACCACAATTATGACAAGTAGGTTTGGAATTCTTAACTTTGTTGCTCCTTTCTTCAGCACTTTTGGATGACTCACCTTCTTCAATACTTGTGTATCCCAGTCCAGATGTATAATTATTGGATGTAGAGGATCTCAATAATTGCTCAAAGTATTTGATGGGTTCATTAGGCTTATTGAAACTTTCAACAAAATCCTTTTCCCTTTTTAGGTCACCCTACAATTACTCATTCTACAACTTTAATGTTGTTATCTCAATGTCCTGGACATTCAACTCATAGTTGGCATTCATCATCTGACTTATAGTATCCAATTACATGTTGGGATCTTGGTTATTTCTAATGATTTCTCTTCTAGTTTTTTGGCCAAGATTCTTTTGTCTTCCATAGCTTTCTTCTTCTATACAGTCACCTCACATAGCAATATGGCTTTTGATTCTTGCTCTAACTTGAGATTTTTGATTTCCTTAGCTTGGTCTCTATTCTTTTTCATTAGATCTACAATTGATGCATCAAATTCATTGGAGTCACCATTTGTAAATAGCTTAGTAGTGTCTATCTCTTCATATTGTGTACCATTCTCTACAATAGAAATTTCCCTTCTTCTCTTCAAGGATTTCCTTGGTTCTTCTCTTGCTTCATTCAGTTGATGTAGAATGAGATTTATTTCAATCTCTTGGTTTTCAATAGTCTTTTCCAACTTGTAGAGTTCCATTTCAAGAAATTTCCTCAAAGCTGTAAGGCTTCTTTTTCAGAGAACAAAGCTTTGATACCAATTTTTGGAATTACAATAGAAAAGATAAAATTATGAGAGTGGGGACGGGGGGGGGGGGGGGGGGTGAATCAATAGTTTAAACTTGGACCCATAAAACTTTCGCCACACATCCATCTTATACATTCAATTTACAAACTGAAATAACATGTAAAGCATGTACACATAAACCATGTAATCAAGTAAACATTCACACACATATAACACTATATATGATTAATCAAAAACCCTCCAAGTGAGAAGGTAAAATTGGGGTGGGGATGACATGCACAAATCTTCACTATTGCATAGTAATAAAGTGTATCTAATTGTTGATCATGAAACACGATCTACCTTGTGAAAGATCTTCCTTGTTAAAGGCTTACAAAGACTATTAGGTCTCACCTTGTTAGAAGTGTGCCTTGCTAAAAGAATTTAACTTACAACTAAGTAAGTACCCTGTTAAAGGATTTCAATATAGCATGTCAAGACAACTTTGTTGACAGATTTTGACTAAAACCACCTATTAAAATGTTTCAGCTTTGATCCTGTAGTTAACACTTGATTGCTTGATGATAGATCATCTCTAAATTGATGTCTTCTTGATCCTTCTTGATTAGATGTCTCTTTGCTATATGCTATCTTCTTTCCTCTATTCTACTCTAATTAATTCTATGATGTTGTCTCACTTCATAACTCCTTAGCCACCAAGAATGCTTTGTTTGTGCATGCAAACTTCTCTATATTCTACTTCAACACCTTACACATTTTCTCATGAGTTTAGGGTTTCTCCTCATTAAGAAGACTTTGGTGACTTAGGGTTAGGTATGAATCTATAGCTAAGATTCATCCATTTTTCTACTTAATCCTTCTCATTTTTTGATTGGCTACATGTAATTACATTGGCAATCCAACTTAAGATTCTTCCTTATCTCCAAAATATCATAATTCATCTTTAAGTCAGCTAAAAAATAGTTTACATAGTTGTTTGTGACATTACAAACAAATATGTTAAAACTGCTTTACTCAGCACTTGAAGTCTCTGATGCTCAGCATACATTGTGAACTCATCTCCTGAATCACTCAACATACACTATCTTCTCAGCACTTGAGTGACTCCACACATGAGTGGCTCGACACTCACTATAAACGTGACATTCTCTATAATATACATGTTGTGCTCAACATGTACTACTTGTTTGACATTAACTAAGTAAATAAATTAAGTGTCTTGAAACTTGTCAAAACGAATCTAAGATCAACATATATGAATATTTATTGTTTCAATTTATATTTTTATCTTATTACATTTAAAATATATTTCTTTTCCATGCTTTATAAATGTATTACTTATGTTATGTTTCATGATCATTTTACTTGATGCATCTAATCCATATGTTTTTTTTTGGTTTGTGACATTGTTAGCATATCTTTTGGAGGCTCATTGTCCTACTTTGCAAGTAACATAGCAATAATTTCCCTTGTCTCTTCACTTGGTGGGAAAGGGTCCTATTTCCTCTTTCTATCATTTGATCTATTATCTCCCTTTTCTTAGTTTATTTACACTTAGGGAGGAATAATGTTTCTTTCTTCCTTTTTCAATGCATCCAATATCATTTATGAACTTGCTTCCTATTGGGGTTTATATTGGATTCTCATCATCTTTTCTCTCTAGGATTTGTTATCTCTTTCATATTTCTTTTTGTGATAACTAAATAGGGATAACATGGTATCGTTTCTATTGGAAATATAAGAGGAGTAACTAAGAGGGGAGGGGTGAATCGATTACCACAAAAATAAGTCCCAGATCCCTTAGATCTCAGTACAAAATAAACTCTAAAAACTGAATACTATTGATGCTCAACAAAAAAAGAAATGTTGTAAATTGGTAAACACTATAATTGCTCGATAATTATATAGCATGCAAATATTAAGATGTTATCTGTGATTACCATTACTTTAACTTAGTTGCAAAAATATAAAAGAAAATAGCATGAACACATTTCACACTAGGATTTAACATGGAAACCTAATTCAGAAATAACCACCAATTGCAACTAGTTACTATTTTCATTCTTTTGAAGTAAGCCTTGTTAGGAGCCAACCCTGTTAAAGGTTACAAAACACACTATTAGGTGTGACCCTGTTAGAGAATTTAATCACCCTATTAGGAGTGGCCTTGTTAGAGGTCCTTAGACAATTCAATAGAGCTACCACCTTGTTAGAGGATTTACAAATAGTTGTTAAGCCAATTCTGTTAAGAGATTTAGATCACTACTACAATAGTTAGAGAGTAACAATAAGATGACTTGATTTATGATGCAACTAAATTGATGATTATAGATCTCTATTCTAGCTTGTATTATTAATCCTTTCTGATCAAATATATCTTTTCAGCTTGAAAAGGATATTCTTCTTATCCTTCTAATTCACTTCCTCTTTCCATCATTAAATATTCAATACATTCACAACTACTTAACACATTTTAACCCACAACTTGACCTAATACTTATATAATTGATATTGTCAAGTTAGCTAAAATACAACCTAGAATAACTTATATTCATCTTCTCAGTCGACTAGAACCAATAGATAAATCAATTAAACTCAACATGCTAAAATAAGAAAATCCTTTGTTAGCCGACCCTTCTTGGTAGACACTAACATAGAAATGATTTTCCTGTGTTAGCCAAGTGAACTCAGTTAACACTACATATTCAAAAAGTTCCTTTGGTAATCGAGTGAGCTCAATTAACACTAGTTCCATCCAACATTTCCTTCATTAATCGAGTGAGCTCAGTTAACACTCATCTTTTGTAAACTTTCCTTTAGTGTGCGAGTGAACTTGGTAGATACTACCTTTTGAACTAGACAAACATAGGAATGCTCGTTAGACACAAAAAATTGTCTTCATTGCTTGAGTGAGCTTGGCATGCACTGACTGATAATGATATGGAATTTGTGTAACATCAAAGATAATACACAATTAATCAATTATATCCAAAAATATCCCTCTTTGGCATTGATGGCAACACAACATGTGATAACACAATAAATTTTTTGGGACAAGAATAAAGTGAGGAACATATCCTTAGTTTCATTCTAATTCACATTCATGAGAACTTCCTCTATCAATGAGAACTTTTTCTACTTTCAATTTTCTCCCTTTGTCAATATTTTTTTGTCAAGTTCATTCTCCCTTTTTGACATTTCTATGATAGCACACTTCTCCCTCTTACACAAAACTTCTCCTTTTTTATAATTAAAATTTCTATCAGATATGATAGTAAACTTATCCCTCTTTGACAACACATGCCAAAGAAAATGTTTAGTGAATGCCAATGTACCTCATGTATAGATTCATTTGCAATATGCCCTTGTCAATACTGCACCAACTAATTGATCTTCAACTTGCTCTGGTTTATGAATCACTAAACTTCATTTAGTGAGCTTCAGATAGGGGAATGACCCCTAGCTAACCTCTTAGATACAAAAATTCATCCTTAGGTAATAGCTTGGTGAATATGCTTGCAACTTGTTCTTTTATGTTCACATATTCCAATCTGACTTCTTTATCCTGCACCAATTCTCTTAAGAAGTGATATTTTATAGCAATATGCTTTATTTTGGTATGCAACACTAGATTCTTTGATACATTGATTGCACTGGTGTTATCACAGTATATGACTTCTAGATCTTTGATTTCTATCTTCATTCCTTGCAACAACAATTTGAACCAAACAATGTTCGAACAATTAACTACTGCTACCACATATTTTGCCTTTGTTGTCGACTGAGAGTTATAATTCTATTTCTTGCTTGTCCAAGACACTAGTCTTTTATCAAGAAAGAATGCTCCACCACTAGTACTTTTCTATCATCTAGACTTCCTACCCAATCAGCATTAGTGAATACCTTTAAGTCCAAATTGCCTCCAAGTTTGTACCTTTAGACATAGTGTTTAGTACTTTTCAGATATCTCATGGTTCTCTTAATTTCCATCATATGATTTTCTCTGGGGTTTGCTAAGAATCTTGCCACCATACCAACTGCTAATGCAATATCAAGCCTTGTATATACTACATACTATAATTTTCCAATCATTAATTTGTATGTGGTTTGATCTACCTCTTTGAAATCATCATTTTTGGAAAGCTTATGTCTAGTAGACATAGCGGTTCCAACTCGTCTTGAATCTTCCATTCCAAATTTCTTTAGTATCTTCTTGATATATTTAGATTGTGTAATGTAGATACTATCTTTTTTCTACTGAATCTACAATCCAACAAAGAATTTTATCTCTCCAAACATAAACATCTCAAATTCTTTACTCATTTCTTCTAAAAATGCTTTGCACAAGTCATCATTTCCTATGAATAAAGTATCATCGACAAATATTTCTACCAACACAATCTTCTTGTCTGGTCCTTCTTTGGTATACAGACTACCATTATCATTTATTCTTTGAAAGCCAATTTATATCAAGTAATTATGAAGTGTCTCATACCAAGCTTTGGGAGCTTGGTTGAGACCATATAATGCTTTGTGTAATTTGAAAACCACGTCCTTTTTGCTAGGATCTACAAAACCTTCTAGTTGTTTAATGTAGACTTCCTCATCAAGAATTCCATTCAAGAATGTAGATTTAACATCCATTTGATATACTTTAAATCCTCTGTGTGCTGCATATGCTAGTAAAGTTCTAACACCTTCTAATCTTGCAACAGGAGCAAAAGTTTCACCATAATCAATACCTTCTTTTTGAGAATAGCCTAGGGTAAAATTTAAACAACCCCCCTCCTAAAAAGGATATAAAAATATTGGAGAATCTTACATTATTTTGAAAAAATAAAATAATTTCTTTTATTAATCGACGAATCTTACATTATTTTGAAAAAATAAAATAATTTCTTTTATTAATCGACGAATCTTACATTATTTAAATATTTTTAGAACTAAATTTTATAAAAATGTGGCAATTTTAAATATTTTTAGTTACTAAATTATTAGCCAAAACTTTCTAAAATCAGCCAATTGACGAATATTAGCCACTAAAATATACCTTGATAGCCTTTACATACCAGTCTTTCTTTATTTTTGGATACTTCTCCATCTTCATTCAACTTGTTTCTAAATACCCACTTTGTGCCAATTACATTTTTATCCTTGGGTCTAGGAACAAGAGTCCAAGTTTTGTTCTTCTCTATCTGTTCTATTTATTCATTCATTGCTTCAATCCAACTCTCATTATCCAATGCATCTTTAATATTTCTAGGTTCAAATTCATCAAGGAAACATGCATATTTCAATTTGTTTCCTGTCATTATTCCATTAGATTTGTCTACAATGATCTGATTAAGTGCATAATGTCTTCTAACATATCTTACTAACATAGGTTCTTTGGATTTGGAATGAGTTTCACTAATTTCATCACGATCTTTAGTATCAAGCTTGGGTCCCATTATTTGTGACTCGAGTCCTTCAGACTTAGTTTGAACTAGCTTGGTAGCCTCTAACTATGACTTGGGTTGCACTGTTTGCAACTCAATAACTATTGGAGACTTTGGGGACTTAGGAGGTGAAGCCTTATTTCTTTTAGATAGGTTTGGTAGGGTATCAGGTTCATAGTAAACAAATCGTCTGTAATCCTTAGGCTCTTTGTTGCTTTCTTCTTCACTCTTTTCTGCAACTCATCAATCTTCACTTGTGCACTTTCTATGATTATATGAGTAGACAAATTCAAACATTTGTATGCTTTACTTGTACAAGAGTATCCTAGAAATATGCCTTCATCACCTTTGACATCAAATTTTCCTTTTCTAGATTCTTTCAAGATATAACATTTGCTACCAATTACTTTCAAGTAACTTATATTAGATTTGTAGCCATACCATAGTTCATAAGGAGTTTGATTCGAGTCTTTCTTCAACAGTAATTTTTTCAAAGTATGAACTATAGTGTTGATAGCTTCCTTCCAATATTTGATTGCAACATTCTTTTCAATCATCAATGCTCTTGCACAATCCATGATGAATATGTTTCTTCTTTCAGTTATACTGTTCTAGTGAGGTGTACTGGGGACTGATACTTGTCTTTTAATCCCTATTTCAATGCAAAAATAATTGTATTCATTGGAGATGAATTCACCACCTTTGTTTGATCTTAAAAAATTCAATCTCTTTCTAGTTTCTTTTTCTACTCTTTCCAGATACCACTTGAAATTTTGAAAAGCTTTTGATTTTTCTTTTAGATACATTACAGTCATCATTCTAGAATAATAATAATAATAAAGAATGAAAAAATAATCTCCACTATAACTCTCTATTCAAATAGGTCCACATAAGTCTATTTGCACAAGCTCTAACACTTCTCCTAAATGATAGTTCTTGCTTTTGAAACTAGTCTTTCCCATTTTAGCAATTTGGCAATTTTTGCATAGACCCATATTAGGTTTCTTCGAACTAGGAATACCTCTTACCTTTCTATGTTTTCTTATCTTAACTAGATTTTCAAAGTTTAAATGACATAGTATTTTGTGCCATAACCAACTTTCTTCATATTGAACAATAAAATATGAACTTTCACTGAGATCAAGATAAAATTGATTACCTTTAGTTTTCTTTCCAAATCCAACTAGATTTCCTTTTCCATCCAGTAATTTGGGCTTTCCATCCATTGATTCTACCTTGAATCTAATGTTATTCAATTGTTCCACACTCAGTAGATTATGCTTTAATCCTTCAACCCAATAAGCATTGTCACATACAAGTTCTTTAGTCAAAGAAATACATCCTTTTCCTTTTATGTTACAAGGTTCATTGTTTATGAATCTTACACTACTGCCATCATAATATTCCATGTGCTCAAATTTTGTTTTGTCTCCAATCATATGATGTGAATAACCACTGTCAATAATCCATGTATCATTTTTAATAACATGAGAGATAAGTTCCCTATTATCTCCTTAATCATCAGACTCATCTTCATTGTTATCACAATCTTTAGCCATAAAAAAATATTTCTTACCTTTTTCCTTGTAGTTCTTAAAATCCTTCTTGCCTTTGTGCTTATTTCTTTTCTTTTCATCTTTTTTTTCTCTATTTGGACACCTTGCAACAATGTGACCAACTTCTTCACAATAAAAATAGATAAGAGGAACCTTACCTTTGTACTTTCCTCTGCCTTTGGAATAATTTCTTGCAAGTAGGGCTTCAACAAGTTCAATATAACTATTTGAACTTTCTTCTATTTCTTCTTCTTCAATTCCTAATTGACTGGACTTTTATTTCTTGCTCTTTTTCTTGAGAGAGAGTTTAGCTTCAAATGTAGACTCAATACCTTTTTAACTAGGAACATAGTTATCAGAGTTATCTAACTCAAAAGCTGTCAATCTTCCAATTAGAGCATCCAAATATATTTTATTATTTGGATCACATCTCATCTCTTGAATAGTAGACACTCTATTTACATAAATAAGAAGAAGATTTCTAAGTACCTTGCTTACAATTTTTTTGTCTTCGATGTCTCCTCCAGATACTTTGACTGCGCTCACACTTGCTTTGATTCTTTCCACATATTTTGCAATGTTCTCATCTTCTCTCATTTTTATCTGATCAAAATGACCTCTAATACTTTTATCCTTAGCTCTTATTACATTGTCATCTCCTCCATAAATATCTTTCAGTTTGGTCCATATTTCATGAGCTATTTTGCATTCTTTTACTTCATCAAATTCAACATAACTAAGAGCAGATCCAGTATCAATTATCATGATGTTATGATTCTTCTTTTCAACAATATCTTCAACTGATAATGTTCTAGTGAGAGTCTTATATTCAACATCAAGATATTTACTACCTAAATCACTGATAGTTGCCAGATGTAGCCTCATTAGTCCTTGTCATGCTGTAAAATTGTCTCTATTCAGCTTGAGAATCTCTCTTCTATAAGACATCTTGATATTTAGCTTAGGTACTTAAAACCTTCTCTATTATTGCCAAAAGATTTGATACCAATTGTTGGAAATATAAGAGTAATTGAGAGGGAGGGTGAATCATTTACCACAAAAATAAATCCCAGATCCCTTAGATGTCAGTACAAAATAAACTCTAAAAATTGAATATCGTTGATGCTCATCAAAAAAAGAAATGTTGTAGCTTGGTAAACACTATAATTTCTCAATGATTACATAGCATGCAAATCATAAGATGTTATCTATGATTACTATTCCTTTAACTTAGTTGCAAACACATAAAAGAAAATAATATTAACACATTTGACACTAGGATTTAACATGAAAACCCAACTTGGGAAAAACCACCAATTTTAACTACTTACTATTTTCACTCTTCTAAAATGAGTCCTATTAGGAGCCAACCCTATTAAAGGTTATAAAAAACACTATTAGGTGTGGCCCTATTAGAGGATTTACTCACCCTGTTAGGAGTGGCCTTGTTAGAGGTTTTCATACAATTCAATAGAACTACCACCTTGTTAGAGGATTTACAAATAGATGTTAAGCCAACTCTATTAAGAGATTTAGATCTCTGCTACAATGGTTAGAGAGTAATAATGAGATGACCTAATTTCTGATGTAACTAAATTACTGATTATAGATCTCTATTCTGGCTTGTATACTTGATACTTTCTAATTGAATATATCTTTTCAACTCCATAAGGATATTCTATTTATCCTTCTAATTTGCTTCCTCTTTCCATTATTAAATCTTCAATACATTCACAACTACTATTCACAACTACTTCACACATTTTAACCCACAATTTGACCTAATACTTATATCATTCATATTGTCAAGTTGGTTAAAATACAACTTAGAATAACTTATATTCATCTTCTCTATCAGCTAGAATCAATAGATAAATTAATTAAAATCAATATGCCAAAACAAGAAAATCCTTTGTTAGTTGACCCTGCTTGGTAGACACTAACACAAAAATTATTTTTCTATGTTAACCAAGTGAACTCGGTTAACACTGCATATTCACAAAGTTGCTTTGGTAACCGAGTGAGCTCGATTAGCACTGGTTCTATCCAACACTTCATTCATTAACCGTGTGAGCTTTTTTAACACTCATCTTATGCAAACTTTCCTTTGATGCCTAAGTGAAATCCATAGATACTACCTTCTAAACTAGGAAAACACATGAATGCTTGGTAGACAGAAAAAACTATCTTCACTACCTGAGTGAGCTCAGCTTGCACTGATTGATAATGATATAAAATTTATGTAACATCAAAGAAAATACAAAATTAATCAATTGTATCCAACATTTTCATCTCTTTATTTCATTTCTCTATATATTTGTATTTTTTTATGGAACATTCTTATATATGGTATGTATTGCTTTGTTACATGCATGGTTGTAATTTTTGCTTAACAAGTGTCTTTTCATGTCTTGGACTTAAATGTTCTTTTGATAATCCATAACTTACTTCATGTATGATATTATTTTCTATAATCTTAAATTATTTAAAATTTATCATCCCATGATATTTATTTTATCCCCTATATGGTGTAGCATTATATCCTTCTTTTTGGATATCAAGTGTTTGCATTTTGTGCATGGCTATTAGTTTTTTCTTATGACTCATCCTTAAATCTCACATGATTTTTTTATATAATCCACCATAGATATCCTTTTTGTCTCACACTTGGGGGGAACAAATATTTTTATATTCTTTATCTCTTTTTCTATGGATCTACTTTCTTTAAGATTACATTGAACTTGTTTATTATGTGACATTGTTCTTTCTTAATGAAGAATTGTGTCTTGGCTATGGATTATCTCTTTTGAAAGAGGCGCATGTCCTAAGTCATCATGCCTTATTTATTAACTCAAAATATGTCCATTATATACATTTTCCCTTTCTTGGATATTGTTATCCTTCATCCAAGAATCCCTACTCCACCCCTATATAGGGGGCTAAATAGGCGCATTCTTGTTTTTCTTCCCTTCTTCTTAGAGATGTTATCTTGATCAAGAAATCTTCTTTGGTGGATGTATTTTTATTAATATTTATACCTCTTGAGGATCCTCTTTCCATAAGTGATATATCTTTCTCATAATTATCTCTATTCTTGGGTTGTAGGAGTCATGACTCCTCACTATTAATGTAGTTCACATTGTTGCTATAAGGATATCTCCTTGTTGCATAAGTAGGTATCCTCTTTCTCTTCCTTCTCATGCCTATTTTACATAGAAATGATAAGGAGGGGGACATACATATGACCTCTTTGTAAATAATATTTCTTCCATGGGGTGCCAAATATAGATACTAAGCATGGTCTAGAGTACTTAAGCCCTATATGCTAGGTATGCTTTCTAAGTCATTCTCAAATCTATGAATTGTTATTTCATCCCTCTTTTGCATAGACAAACACATATATTAAATCTCATAATGAATAACACAAAAAACCTTTCTAAATATCATTCATGGATAACATATACACATACATATATGCTAGATCTTATACTTGGGTAGTGCATAACAACTTGCTAAGTCCCTATATAGGTAACACATTAAAACATAGCATTCTAAGTCCCATACATGAGTTACACATATTTTACACAAAACCATGGCATGATGATATAATGGATATTGATCTATGGATGGAACTTTGGTGAGTTGACTAGTGGGTTACCAACCTATTAGACTATTTGAATGCCATCTTTTGCAAAAACTCTCTCGGTGATTTACAATAGGTTGAGCACTCTACTAGGCAAGGTAATCACTCTCTCTTTCCCTTCTCTCTCTTTTTCATTCATTCTAGTAGAGATAGATCCATAAGTAATGTTGACTAATGACATATCTCTTGCATTTATTATGTCATCACTTATGCTCTTGTAATAGCTCTCTAAGTATAATATTGGTGGGTGAGATGTTTCTTTAGATGAGGCCTCTTCCATTGGTTGATTTGGGTTTTTAGTGCTAACCCCTTTGATATATCTTTACCTTTGTTTTTCTTTGCACCCTAGTGCATCAATCTGGAGTTAGGAACCTTGGTCTTGGGGGCTTGTTATCTTTGACTAAATGATTTTCTATCTCATTGCAATTTGTTAGTTTCTTCTTCTCTTCTTCTTCTCTCTACGTTACCGCAAGCATAGGTTGATCCACACTTTCGCTAAAGTGGGGGAGAAAGGTACCATCTTAAATAGGATGCACTTAAATTTAACAAAAGTTTAGAACCTATTTAATTGAGATCATCATGTTATCCTCCTCTTTCATTTCTTTCTCCATTTTTCATCCTTTCTCTTAGGTGGAATTGGAGTAAAACCTAATAGATCCTCTTTAAAGCTCCTATTTTTGTGGTGATAATATCAATGTAGGATATATTTCCCATAGGTCCTTCCTTTCCATCCATATTTCCACTTGGAACCCAATCTTGACATTGAAATAGGGTTTTCTTAGATTCTAGATATGATTTCCAAATTTTTAGACCTATTTGGAGTCCTTAGATTGTCCCAAGGGTTTGTGCACCTGGCAATTAGGGGTGCATTGTGTCACTGATGTATTAGGGGCACACCACACCCCTAAACAGAAATTTAGTGGTGCATTGCACCCCTAATTCAGTCCTATTTTGGCCCCTTTTTTCTTTGGGTCTCATAATATGACAATTGGGTACAAACTCTTATGACAGTCAGTTTTCTTGAGTTAGTTGATTCTGATCTCTATTTAGGGTAAGTGCACAAACTTGTGGACCAAAAAGATGCCACTTTTAAACCAATCTAAAGCAAGTGCGATCACATAATAGTGTGATCATGGTATTGCACGATCATGTTATGGTTCAAATAGCAAGAACCATAGGCTCAAAAATTTTCAAAATAGTGCAAGCGTGCTTTGTAAATTTCCAACATTATATATTTATACATTAAAAATATATTCTATTTTTTCAAGTAACATGTGTGATAAGGGTTCTAAGGACCCCTTAGCACACATATAATGGTTTGAATGGGTCAAAAGGGGTTATAGACTATCTTATGATCCCTTTTGACCATTTGATCATATAATGTGTGTCTTAAGGGATCCTCAGACCCCTTAGCACACATACAATGCATCCAATAGGTAAAAATAAAAATAGAGTATATTATAACCCCTTTTGACCCCTTTTGATCTCATAATGTGTGTTTTAATGGGTGTAAGGAGCCCTTTACACATATGTATAATGATTTGAATGGGTCAAAATGGGTTATATGGTATCCTATGACTCCTTTTGACCCATTTGATCACAAATGTGTACCTTAGAGGATCCCTTAGCATACATAATATGATAAAATGGCTTAAAAGGGGTCATAGTGTACCCTATGACCCCTTTTAACATATTTGATCACATAATATGTGACATAAGGGGTCTATGAACCCACTAGCACACATATAATGGTTTGGAATATTGGGCGTCGTGTTTGGTTCGGTTCTTTCCGTTATGTCAACTGATTGACAGAGAGCCTGGGCAGGGGCTTTGACCCACCAAACCACGGGTTGAAAGGGGCCATAGGGTACCCTATGACAACTTTTTATGAATTTGATCACACAAAGTATGTCTTAAGGGGTTCTCAAGACCCTTTGCACACATATAATGGATCTAGTAGGTCAAAAGAGGTCATAGGAAACTCTATGACCCCTTTTGACCCACTTTATTTTGAAAAAAAATTCTAAAGGGGTCTACAAACCCCTTAGAACAAATATAATGGTTTGATTGGGTCATAGGGCACCACACAACCATTTTTGAACCATTCAATCACATAATATGTCTTAAGTGGTTTGTGGACCCTTTAACACACATATAATGGTTCAAATTGGTCAAAACATAACATAGGGTAGCTTAAGACCCATTTTGACCCATTAGGTCAAATAATGTGTGTTGTAAGGGGTTTGAGGATCCCTTTGTACACATAATGTGATTGAATGGTGTTGAAAATAATAATGGAAAAGTAAGCTCTGAGAGGGGGGAGGGGTGAATCAACACTTCAAAACTTTAACCATAAAACATTCACCACACATCCATCTCACAATTTAGCATGTAAACTGAGCTAACTACACATGTTCATCCATAACATGAAACAAATAACACATAACACAATTAATTTGTTACCCAAAAACCCTCCAATGAGAAGGTAAAACTAGGGTGCTGATGACACCCCCAAATCTTCACTATTGCAGCTGTAAAGTGTAGCCAATTATTGAAACTATGATCTACCCTATGAGGGGTCTTCCCTACTAAAGGCTTACAAAGATGTTAGGTATCACCCAATTAAAGGATTTCAACACCCTACTAAAAGTGTGCCTTGCTAGAGGAATTAAACTTACAATAAAGAAAGCACTTGGTTAAGAGATTCATACAAGTATGTTAAGACTACTTTGTTAGAAGTTTTAATCTATATCACCTATTTAAATGATTTAGCACCATGATCCTTCAGTCAACACTCTATTCCTAGATGTCAGATCTTCTCTTTACTGATGAATTCTTGATCCTTCTGATCAGATATGTCTCCTCTATCCTCTCTCTTCTTTCCTCTATTCTCTCTAATTAATTCTACAATTTAGATCATTTTCACAACCTCCATAGCCACCATGGATGCTCTCTCTACAATCAAAATTCATCTCCTTCCATGCATTCACTCTCATTAAAATTATTTAGGGTTTTCATCCTTAAGTAAACATAAGTGGGCTAGGATTAGGTAAGAATCAATGGTTGAGATTGATCTATATTTCCGCTTAACCATCCCTTAATTTGATTGGTTGTATGTACTACATAGGGATTCATAATATACTTCCATACATATCTTCTAGAATTATAAAATTATCATTATGTCAACCCAAAAATGGTTTACATAGAAGTTTATTCCATTACGAACAATTATGTCCAAAACTATTTACTCGACATCTGAAGGCTCTGATGCTTAGCCATAAATACATTCTCAATGTTGTAACTCAACTTCTAAATGGATTGACATACATGATTTACTCGACTCTTGAATCACTCGGCATGTATAGTCTGCTCGGCTCATGAGTGACTTGGTACATACTATTTGCTCAACATGTATTTTTTGAAAACTGATGCTCGACATGCTTTGATCACTCAACTCACACTGATTTCTTGGCTCGCACTGATCACTCAGTGTGTACTAAAATACTAATAGATAATGACTAAGTGTTTTGTCACTACCTTGTCAAAATCAATTTGAGATTAACAATCCCCCCCTTTGACATGAGTGGCAGAAACATGTTGTCATGTATATACAATCCTTATTATGAGCATAACTTAGACAATATATATTTGTTACTCGACTTTCGTACAAAATTTCAAAACTTAAAAATTTTGCAAAATGGATGACTAATTATCATACCTTATTTTTCTATTACTCCCCTTGAGTAAATATTTCTTTTCTATATCTGAATTTGATACTCCTGTTGAGTAGATTTATTGTTCCCTATTTGCATTATTACTCTCTCTTACTCAAAAACTTCATAATCATTTCCCCATTATATTCATTTCCCCATTTTTTGACACTTATGTCATGGGTGGTACACTGATAGTGTATTTATCCAAAAATGATTTATGGATCTCCATTATAATCTTCAGGGCTAATTCCCAATTATTGCATGCTACCTCTAGAGGTTGATATTGAATGTCTAGTTGGAAAATGAGGTCAACTAAGCCATGATGATTTGAAAGTTGGTTATCTTTCTTCATCAATGTCTCAACATAGGCTATTTCCTTATGCAACACTTCCATGTGTGGGGTTGACATGGATTGAATACTTATCAAAGTAGATCAAATATTTGCATCATTTTCTTTCAGCTTGGCAAGCATACCTTGAGTGGACATCAATCTCAAAAAATGAGCTTAGATTTGACTAGGAGATAAAATAAGAGTAGTACCTATAGTTTGTAAATCTACTTGTAGTTGGTCAATAGCCCTTTGAACTTCCTGTGTGAAAAGATTCAGATCACATAGCTTGGTGTAGAGAGAGAAAATATTCTCTAACACCTTCTTCACACTCTCCATTTTGGTTTCTAAATCAACTTGTCTAAGTGAAATAGAACTACATGTCTTCTCAAGTACCTTAGTCTTAAATTTCCTTTCATATCATTCTAAAAGTTTAACACATGTGTCCAGGTTTCAATCCTTTATTTTGTCAACAATAGTGACAAGTTGTTCAATTATGGGCTTATCTTCATTCATCTCAAGGAGACTAAAAGCATCATAAAATATGTCTTTTATTTCATGCAAAACTTGTTTTTTCTTATACTCCCTTCTCTTAATTTCTTGTGTCTTCTTTCTCTATAGAGCTTCCTGCATAAAGCTCATCTCTTTAATTGTGATTGTTGCCAGATCAAATTTGAGAAACTCAACCACCTCATCTAAACTTACATTTCCAAAAGATGTATCATTTGTGCTCCTTGATGTACTAGAACTTGGCCTCTATATTTGCAAAGGTGTAATATGTGTGCTTGACCTCTAAATAGTTTTAATACTAGGAGTAACAGAAACTAGAAGGGTAACAAGAGTTTGTATGTCAATTTATTCCTCTGGTGCAATAGTTACTTGCAAATCCTCAAGTTTATCATCTTTACTCCCTTCTTACTATGCTTCACTTTGTATTTGTAAACTAGGTATAAGACTTTCTTCTTGACCTAATTTCACTTCAGCTCTATCTTTCTCAATTGTTACCAAAGCTTGTAAAATAGAATTGTTGAGACTTGGCACTGATGATGTGACATTTTGTGCTTCTACCTCTTTGAATTTAAATACAACATTAGGAATAACACATGGTATCTAGAGTGTTGCATCCTGATGTCCTTGGTTTACACTTTGATCTACTTGATTATCCTATGAATCTATCTCATTCACCTTAGTTGATTGAGGGGGCATATTGGATGTTTCTTGTGGTTTCTCCCCTAGAGATGTAAGTTTCGCCTTCTGAATCTCATCTATTCTCACCAATATAGGATTACTACATAACTGCATTACCATGGAAAAATCCTTCAATATCTTTTGCAAGTCTTCTTTAGTCAAGGGATTGATGTTTTGAGCTGAATTATCGAGAACATCCTTTATGTGTACCAAGTCTTGTTGACTCATTTGGTCTATATGTGGACTTAACACTTGTTCATCTTGAACATCTTGTGTATTTTTTTGTCACTCCTCAGCCATGGCCTCTTCTACTTTTGTCTCCTCAGTACCTTCCATATTACCATCCTTGGTTAGAAATTCTTTTGTAGTCTCTACTGCATCTTGTTCACTTTCCTTAGGATCTTGTAATTATTTCTCACCTTTTTCTTTGATTGTTGGAGTGGATGACTCATATATTGATTTCCAAATTGTTGTGCTTTTGGTAACCACATCCTCAATATTCTTTATCAAGATATGGAAAGCTCTATAGTTGGGGGAAAATTTAGTCTTCTTCTTTTCCATAGCTTTACCAATCTTACTTTTGTCTAACTTGGGCTAAACTTGATTCCCTAATTTGTCTATCAGTTTGCAAGTTGTATTGCCATTTCTATTCAACTCAATCATATAGACTCTTGGGTAGTGAGTTGGAAATTTCTAAAGGAGTTGATTTGAATGTAGCCATCATGACATATATGGCTTCCTCAACTATATTTTGTTCAACTCTCCCTATCTTATCAAATTCAATATGTGTGAAACTAGACAAATCTACATTTGACTTGATATTATCACACAAATTATCTAAATTAGAGGAGGGATTATGGATTACCACTTTAAACTGACTGATGTCATTTGTCTCTATTTTATCCTCATTTGACTCAGTTTGAGGCACTAAATTCTTCTTCAATCTCTTGTATGTTTTCTTAACAGGATCACTTAGCTCTGTTGTGTTAGATGTCCTACTTGCCTTTAGGCTTTGCAACTTGTTCTTCATGAAAAGTGGTTACCCTTGTGTTAGACCTAGTAGTAGGTATTGCAGGCTTCTATTGTGGCTTCTTCACATGCTTCTTAGGTTTCTCCACTACTTTTTCTTTTTCCTTTGTCTTCTTCTTAGCTAGTTGAGGTGCTTCCTCATCTTCTTCTCCCTTGACACCTTCTGCTTCTACTTATTGATCTTCTCCTTGGCCTTGAGTTAATGCAAGTAAGGCTTGGTCTTGTTCTTCATCTTCATCTTCTTCCTCATCTCTTTTCACCAAATCTTTCCTTCAACTTTTTCATCAATTTGTTCTTCTTCCTAAGAATAGTAGTAGCTATTTCAAGTCTATTGTGATCCTTGATTTTTCTTCCTTAGAGTTCCCAAATGAGGTGGTACTCTTGCCAATTTCTTATGCTGATAGAGTTGTAATAGCTACAGAGGCCTCATCTACATTTATCTCATATGGAAAGGACTTCAACCATCTGACCCTAGGTATAGTTGCTTGCACATATGTATAGTCTACATGCACTATGAAATAAACATCATTGTAATGTTTCTCCACAAGTGATATAGGTATCCTTAACCATTATTTCATGGATTTCTTGAAATCCTCAAAGTAACTTGTCATGACTAAATCAAAATTACCACCTAGCTACTCTATGAATTCTAAAATTTATTATGCAATTGGCCTGTTGGTCTTCCAAGAAACTATACCAAAGGTGGGGAAGGTGTTTTGCACATAAAAGATTACAAAAAAAATTAAAGAACCAAATTTTCATGATACAATTGTTTCTTTCCTGATGGCCTCCAAGTTTTCTGATAGTTTCTATAGTTGCAAATCGACAAGTTCATATGAATGGTCCCTCTTTATTATCTTGTTACCCAAATCAACAACCATACATGATACATTGTTCAATCAACTAGACTGAAAGAACTTTTGAGAAATCACTCTCACTTCAAAGGCAATTAAGGGATCTGAGATATACATCCCTCTCTTGTTCCATACTGCACCTGTATTCTTCTCAATAACCTCCTTCACATCACTTCACATGCTCTTAGGTTGATCAAGGGTAGGGTACCCTAATACTTGGGTTATGATCCTCTTTGTGAGCTTAACCAGTCCACCTTCCAACTGGATATAGTTATCATGTATGTGGTTAGAAATAATTTGTATCTATTCAGTCTTAAACACTTGAAGAAAATCTAGGGCATAGTTCAATGTATTCTTCCCTCAAGACTCCATTATCACATAGTTTTTTGTAGGTATCTCTTATCTCCATGTCACCTACTTCTCCTATCTTTCTCGTATAGAAACACCTAACATCTTGAATCATGAAAACTTTTGGTGGTATCATTGAGAACACACCAGACATGTCTCCTTTATATGCTATCTCAGGTATTGCTTGGAAAGGTGGTTGTTTTACATCATTACTTATCAAATAAAAATTAAAAACCTCATTTCCCTCTTTTGTAACATTTGCAGAAGAGCTGGCTACCATATTGACTACTTAGGGTTTACAAAAATTTAAACAATGTAATTCGACAATAGTTAAATACCTTTCAATCTAATGAATTCTATCGAGTAGTAGTCAAATATAGTTTGTAAATGCTAGAATCTCCTTTTCCAATTTTCCTTCATGCTCTTTGTGCTCTCTTCAATCACTAATGAATGTAAATGAGTTGAAAATTGACTATATAGCCCTTCATATTCAACAATAAATCCTCAATGCTTACACAACTGTAAGCTTGATTATCATAGGACTTCCCACTCACTTGGCTTATAGACGATCTCTAGTATGCTGAACTAACATAGCGAGCTTGACCAATAATAATCACAATTCCATCACTTGGAAATAACTATAAAACTTTCCATGCTTGACAATAACATGGAAAACAACAAAACTAGAGATTTCTTCTAGGTTCTAACCAATACATTATATCTTAATTCATGCATATATAATCTTTTTAGATCTTAGATTCTTGGAATTGATGTATAATATAACTTTTGAAATATCAGTTCCATACATACCTCTTGATTGTGTAGTTGGGGGTGATGTGATCACCTAATACATTGGATAAAGTGACCTCATCTGATCTTGATGTGTTGCAATCTTCCTTCTTATTCCATGTCTTGTTTTTACTATTTCCATTACTTAGCACTGATGACCTAGTTCGTCAATTTTTACTGACATGACAAGTCTTAAGATGACTAAAGTATGTAGTCTCACTCAACCATCTATTGTAGTTGCCTCTGAAATGTGTTCTAATGCAATTCTCAAGAACATGTCCATATTATTGACAATAGTGACAATTTTACCTTATGTTGTAATCCCAATCATAGGAGTTTCCATTTTGTTGTACCTTTCTCTGCTTGTTTGATGTCCACTTGGAATTATATATACATTCATATGCTTTATGTCCATACTTATGAAAATTGTGACAATACCCTTCAAATCTCTATGTGCTCATGGTTTTGGTCCTAAATTCATGTGCTTGATGTCCTTGCTTGTTGCACTTATGATAGTAACCCTTGAATTTTTGCTTAGGGTTCTGATTTGCATTGTTTCTCCTCCAAATCTTTTTTGTATGACCTAACTTTCCCCAATTATGACAAGTGGTTTTGTAGTTATTACCTTTTTTGTTTCTTTTTCATCACTTTTAGATGATTCTCCTTCTTCAATACTAGTGTATCCCAATTGAGCAGTATCATTATTATAACTTGGAGATCTCATTAGTTTCTCAAAGTATTTGATGGCCTTACTAGGTTTGTTGAAACTTTTAGTGAATTCCTTTTCTTTGTCAGTTCATTCCTTAGTTGATCATTCTGTAACTTTAGGGTTGTCATCTCAATGTTCTTTCCTTTCAATTCATGGTTTGCAATCATAAATTGATTCATTGTTATCAATTTCATGCTAGCAAGCTTTTGCACATCTGATGTCTTTTCTTCCAGTCTATTGGTTGGTATTCTTTTGTCATCTTCAATCATGAATTTGTCTTCCTTAACTTTATTTTTCTATTCGGTCACCTCACATAGTAAGACTATTGAACTTCTTGTTCCATCTTAAGATTTAGGGCAATGTTCTTTTCCATCATATCTGCAACTATTGCATCAAACTCACTTGAGTTTCCATTCTCAATCAATTTAGTAGTGTCTTCCTCTTAGTAATGAGTGTCATTTAGCTCAATAGCCAGTTCTTCTCTTCTCTTCAATGAACATTACAATTCATCTCTTGCTTCATTGAATTGGTGTAGGGAAAGCTGTACTTCAATATTTTGGTTGTCAATAACCTTTCCCAACTTGTAGACTTCCATCTTCAAGATCTTTCCTCCAAAGCTATAAAACTTTCCTTTCAGAGAACTAAGTTCTGATACGAATTGTTAGAAATAAAAATAGAAAATAAATTCTGAGAGGGGGGAGGGGGGTGAATCAACACTTCAAAACTTTAACCATAAAACATTCACCACACATCCATCTCACAATTTAGCATATAAACTAAAATAGCTAACTAAACATGTTCATCCATAACATGAAACAAATAACACATGACACAATAATTTTTTTACCCAGAAACCCTCCAATGAGAAGGTAAAACTAGGGTGGGGATGACACCAAAAAATCTTCACTACTGTAGCTATAAAGTGTAGCCAATTATGGTTACAATAATTTTGACCATAGACTATGATCCACTGTGAACAGGTTCTGCCCTATTAAAGGCTTACAAAGGATGTTACGTCTCACCATGTTAAGGATTTCAACACCCTACTAAAAGTGTGCCTTGTTAGATGACTTAAAATTATAATAAAGAAAGCACTCGGTTAAGATATTTACACAAGTCTATTAAAACTACTCTATTATGAGATTTACTATGCATCACTTTTTAAAATAATTCAACACCATGATCCTTTGATTAACACTCTGTTGCTAGATGTTAGATCTTCTTTATTGATGAATCCTTGATCCTTATGATTAGATATGTCTCCTCTATTCTCTCTCTTCTTTCCTCTATTCTCTCTATTTGATTTTTCAATTTAGATCATTGTCACAACCTCCATAGCCACCATGAATGGTCTCTTTGCACTTAGCATTCATCTCCTTCCACACATTCATTCTCATACAAATTCTTTAGGTTTTACCTGCTTAATTAAACATAGGTGGGCTAGGGTTGGGTAAGAATCAATGGCCAAGGTTGATCCATATTGTAATTTGATTGGTTGCATGTACTACATAGGGATTTGTAATATACCTCCATACATATCTTCTAGAATCATAAAAAATTGTTATTTTGGCCCAAAAATGGTTTACATAGAAGCTTGTGCTATTAAAAATAACTATGTCAAAAACTATTTACTTGGCATCTGAAGGCTCTAATGCTTGACTAGCACTACAATTTCAATGTTGTAGCTTAGCTTCTGAATGACTTGGCATACACTTTTTACTCAGCTCATGAATCACTCAGCATGTATAATTTGCTTAGCTCTTGAGTGACTCAAGACATACTATCTGCTCAACATGTATTGTCTGATAACTGATGCCTAGCATGCTTTGATCACTCGGCTCATACTAATTGCTCGACTTGCTCTGATCACTCAATGTGCATTGAAATAATAATAAACAATGACTAAGTGTTTTGTCACTGCGTTGTCAAAACCAATATGATATTAACAAATGGGTCAAGAGGTTTCTTAGGGTACCCTATCACAAATTTTGACCCATTTGATCAAATAATGTGTGTCATAAGGGGTTATCAAACCCCTTAACACACATACAATGGATCTAATGGGTCAAAAGAGGTTATAGGGTACCCTATGACCCCTTTTGACCCACTTGATAGTATAATGTGTGTCTTATAGTGTTTAAGAACATATTAGCACACATATAATGGTTTGAATGGGTCAAAAGGAATCATAGGGTACCCTATGGCCCCTTTTAACCCATTCAAAAGCATAATGCATGTCTTAAGGTGTCCAAAGACCCCTTAAGACATATATAATCATTTTAATGGATTAAAAGAGGTCATAAGCTACCATATAACCCATTTTGATGCATTAGATCATATAATGCATCTCTTAAGTGATC